>JARJDX010008547.1:0-12939 GCA_030264735.1 Gymnusa sp. GC000175
AAAAAAGCTAAATGGGGTAGTAATCATCTAGTCGGTACTTATTATACTAACAAAATTTTAAATTAATTTTAATTTTATTTTAGGTTTATTATCCGCAAATTTCCTAGTGAGTGTTGGCCAGACGTGACCTACACAATAGGTGGTTACAGTAAAGCTATTTTGGGATTACTCCGTAGTGTAATAAATCTTTATTCTTTTGATTTGAGGAATATTTTCTTTTTATGAGTTTTTTAAATTCGTTTTCAACGATTTTAATATATCAAACATAAAGTAATTAAATTGTTACATGGTATTTCATATTAGGATTACAAATTTGCAATATTAGCAATTTATCAAATAAAAGAAAAATATAAAAATTCGGACTGAACCGGAACGAAAAAGAACGATATTAGCGGAAAAAAAATATCGTTCCGGTTACAGTTCCGGTTCGCGCAATTCTTATTTTTTCGTTCCGGTTCAGGTTTTCAGTTCAAGCGAAATAGCGGTTAACTCCGGTTTTCGGTTTTGGTTCGGTTCCGGTTTGAGTCTCTGCTTTGAACAATGTTGCCACGTTCAATTTTAAACGTTTCTCATTTATTTTTGACAATCACTGCATTAATCAAAAAAACCATTAAGATTATTTTTGGTTCATAACTAGAGTGTTATTTATATCAGGTAAATTCATTTTGATTTAAAAGTTAAATTTTTAAATACATTTTAATGTATATCATAATAAATAATTCTGAACATTATGTCAGTAGTTGCATTGACTAGTTTGTCTCGATTTAACGTCCTTAAAGACACGTTCAAACAACTGGAAAAATGTTCATACATTTGGCCAGAAAAATTTTAATTCGCTCATTTTCACATATTTTAAAGCTGGTCACGCCACCGTAACCCGTTTTTCAATTAAGGTTCTAGTTTTCTAGAAATTAATGTCCAAAATTGATAATTCTGAAAAGCCATGATTTTTGCCATTTTTAACACGCACTTGAACGCCAATTCTAAACGAATTATAGGCCTCAAATATATCTTGATTGAACCATTTTATAGCCAAAACAATGGTCTACAACATTCTTTAACGCACGGAAAGCGGTTGGGATGAGTCTTGGTAAGGTACGCTGGGCCAATAGGTGTATCTTAAATAAATAACTGAAAAATGCCCAAAGGCTTTAATAACTCAAACCCAACCAGCAAATCTAAGGCCCCTTTCACACCAAGGGAATCTCAATCATTCACAATCACTCCGAATCAAGGCAAATCCGATTCGTGATTTTAGACTTTTCACTCCAACCGAATCACGGCCAGTCATTCGCGTCATAAATCGCACCGTTTTCCTTCACTTTCATAATTAGAAGTTCCACTTCCATGCTTTCTGCTTGTTGATTCATGACTGATGACTGACGAAATTTAAACATGTTGGATTGACGCGGATTCGCCACCTAAACACGTGCTGGCTGTGTTCGAGCGTTCACACTCGGATTGACGCGGATTCGCCTTGATTTGGAGTGATTGTGAATGATTAAGATTCTCTTGGTGTGAAAGGGGCCTGATTCGCCTTGATTGGAGTGATTGTGAATGATTGAGAGATTCTCTTGGTGTGAAAGGGGCCTAAGTCTATACTTCACGTTGCGCCCTCCAAGCAATACAGTCAAAACGACTGCAGCTAAAAGAGATGAGTGAACGGCGAATCTCTGACGCCACAAAACGGAAGCAACTTGGCTAACGAAAAGAAATCCCTTCACAGGAAAACCAGGCATGCCGCAGGCCCTTAAGTAATAATAATCAACGGATCGGATACTATTGGCCAGGGGTGGCGAACCCATGGCACGCGGGAGAAATAGTTACTTTTCAACGATTTTTTAAAGCTAAAATATGCCGCGCCGCTTCGGCGTCTTTACACCACAAAACGTACAGCTTTGTGTATTAACATTTCAAATTGAGCACTTGGATTCTAAAAATTTTACTTATGCTTTGTGATTTTCTAGATTCAATGTTACTTTAATATTTACCAACAAAAAGGTAGGTTAGCTTAGGTTGCTTGGCATGCCAGCATTACAAAATAAGACATTTTTAAAAAATTGACACGCGGACTTAAAATGGTTCGCAACCACTGTAGGTCAATCTTAAAAATAAATATATTACGCGACCTCGTGAATGCGGCCCGCGACGTCAATGCGATAATTAATATTTTTATTAAAACGATAAAAAATAAAGAAAATAGATAATAAAATGTTACGAATAAAATACAATGAAATGTGGGTGCGACTTTTCAGCCCTTTAAATAAACTTTTCATTACGGTAAAAAAGATAAAAAGTAAAAAGAACATTTAAAAAATAATTGGCCACTTTTTTTGCCCGCTAGAAATTTGGGAAATACTAAATTGGCCCGTCTAGGAAAAACTTTGGTAACCCCTGGATTACAGGAACCAAAACGAAACAAAACCGGACGGGAAAAAAAACTATTGGCATGAAAGCAAGGAAAAGAATAGGCACATGGAACGTTAGGACAATGGGGGAATCAACAAGAACACGAACGGATAGTAAATAAATGAAAATACAGGAACTACATATACTAGGAATATGTGAAACAAGATGGCTCGGAAGCGGAGAAACAAAAATCTAAGACACTACTAAGCATAGGGGAAACAAATGAAAACCGCACGATTTCTTACTCGAGCCAGAAAAATAATCGTCATACAGTGATACGCTCCTACTGGAGAGGCAGCAGACACAACTAAAGAAACTTACTACAATGAAATTACAGCTGTCATGGCAAAGTCGGAAATAGAAATGAAAACAAACAGCACATCATAGGCAAGCATGGTACAGGCGAATGGAATCAAAACAGTGAAATCTTTAAGGAATTGTATACCTCACAAAATCTAGCATTCAGAGGAACAATATTTCTGTATAAACATAACATAACATACATGGGTGTCTCCGGATGGCTGTACAGAAAATCAAATAGACCATACTGCTGAAATTCAACTAAGACCAGCTGTGGCTAAAAGTAAGCATGAAATACTTGCTAAAAGAAAGTTTGAATTCTGAAAACATAATAAATAATACCAAACATACTATCAGAATACAATGCAAAATTTTCATAAAAACAGCTATAATGAACAAATGTGAAACAAATATTGAACAAAAAAGGAAGTCACTCAATGAAACTTACTGAAGAAAAGGCGATATTAAAGAAAGGAAAGAATGGATAACTGATAAAACATCGGAAAATATAAAAGAAAGAAAAGCTGCAAAGTAGAACGTCAACCAGGCCAAAACACGTACCGCTAAATAAATGCAACAAACAGGGATGCCAAGCTTTTCCAACAAAGTTATAAAGAGCGCACATAGAGATAAACGTGCCTGGAGCAAAGAGCTTGCTAAAAAAGCTGAAACTGCGGTAGTGTAAAACAACACCAGAACCAGTACACTATATTGTACAATTAGTAAACAATGTGTAAATCACCGGTACGCGACGTTTCTACCGTACAGCTCGGCTTTGGTCACCTCGGCGCCGTGACAATTCGGCACTGAGACATTTCGGCTTTGGACGTTTCGGCTCAGGTCATTTCGGCTTCGGTCATTTCGGCTTTGGTCAACTCGGCGCCGTGACAGCTCGGCACCGAGACATTTCGGCTCTGGTGACTATCGTAGAAGATTAGGAAGACCAACAACATGGCGCAGGTCAATCCAGATTGAGGCGGAGAGAGCAGAAAATATTTGGAATGGCATAAAAACACTGTCAAAAAATCTAACCAGATGAAAAGTTTTTTTAAGATCATATGTTACTGCACGGAATGAAAATGATTTATTATTATTTTTAACACGATTTAAAATCGGTCAACCCATTTTAAAAATGCGTGTAAAAAAACTTTAAGAATCTTCATGAATTTCGCCAGCAAAAAATCACGAATTTTTCAAAATCTACAGCTTATGCAAGAAACTAGAAAAGTTTCCATAAATTTGGCCAAAAAAATATATCGAATTTTTTTTAAATTTTCAAACGGCTCGTTTTCACATATTTTATAAAATAAATTCAGGTCCTAGTTTTTTTTAAAAATTTCTGTGAAAAATACATTTTGTTAATTTTCAAACTTATTGAATTGAAGTGTGAAAAATTAATAAATTATTATGTCATTCTTATAATCATTTATATATGTATTTATTATTATTTACCACTCTGCCTTGCGTGAAATAGATCTGGCGCTGACCTATTATAATAACAATAAAGTATCTACCACTACTAAGAAATGGTTCTACATTATCTACATTCATCATTAGGTTTACCCTCACTCATTTTTAAAAAATCATGCAAAATGATTTTGCTTCAATTTAATTATTTTTATCATCGAAATTGTATGTATTAATTGCATCTAATTATACTATATATTATTTGGGCTTATTGCTTGTTGTATATTAATAAATAAATAAAGTTTATTTTGTTGGAAAATTTTAACCTTTGGCATTCCTTACATAGAAATAACTTCAATGTTATTTTTTCAACTAGCAGAGATTTTAAAAACTTAATACATGATTACAAAAACTTACTAGATTTTATTATCATTAGGTTTACCCTCACTCATTTTTAAAAAAACATGCAAAGATTTCTTTTTTAAATGATTTTGCTTCAATTTAATTGTTATTTTTATCATCGAAATTGTATGTATTAATTGCATCTAATTATACTATATATTATTTGGGCTTATTGCCTGTTAATAAATAAATAATGTTTATTTTGTTTGGAAATTTTAACCTTTGGCCTTCCTTACTTAGAAATAACTTTAATGTTATTTTTTTAACTAGCAGAGATTTTAAAAACCTAGTACATGATTACAAAAACTTATTAGATTTTTTTTAGATAATATAGCATTCCTACCTTCAAATTTTGGTAAAAATTTGCTAATAAAATATGGAGCTGAAAGAATAACTCCAAAAAATGCAAGAGTGGGCCAACTGGATCCTCCGGAACCTCCAGCTTCAGCTGCTGCTCCATTAATTGCTTCATTCCAAGCTAAACGTTTACTTCCTTCTGCAACTTTAATGCCAGCCATACGCATCAATTTACGATAGAACCATGTGATCAACCGAAAAATATTAATAGCATGCCAAATTTGTCCAAACATGGAACGCATTCTACCAAAATTCTCAGCAACACTTAAAACTGCACGAAAGGAACTTGTCATGGCAAAAAATGTATTATCTAGCATCATTGCCATACTATTAAATGCTCTCACAATACTTTCAACATTTGCAAATGTATTTCTTGAACTTTCTTCTGCATATTGGACAAACCTGAAATTATACTAGTGTAAAATATTTGTATTTTCATAGAAGAATTTAGTGTAATAAAATTTTTAATGCTTACCTAGTTTCAGCATCATCTCTGTAACCAAATGTTGGGGTGTAACCTCCTCCGCCCATGCCATACATTCCAAAACTACTTCCATAATTTCCATAATTATTATAACCACTATACATAGAGCTTCGATAAGGCATTCCTCCATATCCTCCATAACTACTACCATAACCTAGTTATAATTTTATTGATTAAAAATTTTTTAATTATGCGTTTCAACAAAAAGAAGTCAAGGATGAAAAACTTTTATTAATGGTTTGAACTTTGTATTGAACAACTAGTTTTCTTAATAAAAGATCTTGCTAATGACACTTATAATGTTTAATGTTATAAGTGAATGTTATGTAGATAAAAAAAGTTGCCATTTGATGGTACTTACTGGAGTATGGAGAATTGTACGAACTATAATTATTGTTGTAAGACATGGTTTGTGGTCGTGGGGGCAAAGCTGGCACACTTCTTATTGTTCCTGATTGTGGTATATTAGAATTTCTTAAAATTTGTCCATTGTTTTGCAAAGTTGTTTCCCAGGGTTTCAGTGGAGCAGTCATATTTTTAATGAGAAATTTACAACATTTTTTTTAAATAACTAAAATGCTCGAGTTTTATTTACTTAGGAACCTTGAAAATGTTACCAAAGTATGAATATATAACAATACAAATTATTTGTTTTCTTAAAGATTAAATTGACATAATTGAATTTGACATGTGACAGACGTAGTTGGTATGACATGCAAAATCCGTTTGCTAGTTTTATTTGGGAGTGTAAATTGAACTTTGAACTAAAAAATATATACAGAGAGCCCACCACACTAATGTGCCACAGGTACGTTATTGGGGGATAGCGCACCACTAGATGGCGCTTCTAGACCTTTAAAAATGCTGAAGCTTTGAGGGTAGACTTTGGATGTCCCATAAGTGTTAATGTGTTTTCGTGAATTTTTAACAATAGTTATTTTAAGTTTTTGGTGCTTAAGGTTGTTTTTTAAGTGTTATTGTTTGTTTAGTTTATTTTATTGTAGATTATAGTGTTTTTTTGTCTTTTTTGCTTTAACAATGTTATTATTTACTCCCTCATTTAAGTATTTATTGCGTTTAAATTCAGAATCTGGCAACATTTATTAAATATAAAATAAATTACTTAGGTAATTATAAATAAAAGTAATGTAATCAATACCCAAACAATAGTCGTTTTGCTTAAAATGTTTTGAACGGACTGACATTGTATTGCTGATTGGTTTTCCAATTTTCCAACTCTATTGCCACTTCCTTCTCAAAAGTGGAAAAAACTAAAAAGGCACAGGAAAACACAAAGTAAGAAAGAACAACTGGGAATCTAGGGCAATAGGAGATTCGTTTTTTGTATATTTTCCTAGTTGTCAATTGACAGCAGGTAAATATTTCTAAAAAAAGTAATCTTCTAAATAATGTAGTTTAAATGATTGCACATATTAATAAAAACACAAAGGACTAGCATAACATGCATAAACACAAAATATTGAAAAACAACAAAATCTTATGCAATAACACAAATTAATAGTATAATTTACAAAATTTTCACGAGCGCAATGTAATTCTTATGGAGTAATAGAATTTTACCCTCAAAGTAGTAGGGCAAAATAAATCCGCCAGGGGCCGACTCTTTCGTCGCAACTTCCCATATTGGGAAATAAGGATAAGGTATTGAGTGTTTTAACTTTAAATTATATATTTGCTATATTCTAGTGACCAGATATGTCAGCTTAATAATTATTAATATCTATTTGCCGGCAGAGTGATTTTTTTTTAATAAGTCATTATTTGATATATTTTTATAAAATTCTTCGCAGGAATTGGAAAAATTGCACTTTACTTGTAATACAGCCTTTATAGTTTCTACGGTCAGTTGAGTTCAGTGGCGTTTCTTCTGCAGTCCTGTTGGCAACGATGTAAAATAAATAATATTAATTTTTAATCAAGATGTCTGAGAGACTCGCATAAAAAGTAATGAACGAAAAACATTCAGTGACACATAAAAATAATATTCATTCTATTCATTCCAATTCATTCTGTTCACAGTTGAAATATACAGTTGTATTATTAACTAGTAATAAATTTTTATTGAATAAAACATACCATCTTCTCATAACTTAACAAGCACAACAGTGGCGACGAGGATAATTGGCAACAAAGAAACAAGTGCAGAAACAACAAGAACAATTCATGACGGCTCAGCAGGAAAGAAAATCGTATCAAAATTAAAAAACAATAAAACAACAAAGAAACTGGAATTCAAAATGGAATCGTTAGGCAATTTTATATCAAAATTTGATCCATCAACCGGAACAACATTCGAAGCATGGTATTTAAGGTACGAAAGTCTTTTTAATGAAGATGCAAGCAATCTTTCGGAAGCAGCCAAAGTTAGACTATTATTAAGCAACTTATTAAGCAACTTCAAAAAACTCAAAAAATTAAAAATTGGTAAAATAACTGCAGATTAGTTCAAATGCCTAGTATTTGTGTGTAGACTTCAATCAAATCAAGATGTGGACATCCGTACGAAGCTTTTGTCTTTAATAGATAAGAAATCAAACGACGTCTTCACACTTCAAGGTCTGGTAACACGGTAACAGAGAGTCAACGAATTTTAAATATGAAACATGACACAGCCATGCATTCTCAACATAAAAATTGGCAAAATTCCAAAAAGATGGACAAGCAACCAACTCACTCCTTTAAACGTCTTTCAGGTTAATCAATCAACTTTTCCCCGCACACCATGCTAGTTTTGCGGTTTAATGCATTTTTCAAAGAATTGCACATTTAAAACGTTTGTTGGCAGTGCAATAATACAGGACACAAAGAAGGGTATTGTAACGTCAAAAATTCAAAGAATAACAAAATCTTCCGTTTCAGAGCAAATCAAATAGCAGCAGGAAAAAATTGTAAATTTATTACAGTCCTAACAAATGGTATACCAGTACAACTTCAAATTGACACAGCTTCTGATATAACAGTCATCTCAGAAACAACATGGTCAAAACTTGGTAAAATGTCGGGAACGAAGCGAATTCCCAATAATGCATCAAGATTAGGACTATGTAACAAAGCAAAGGTAACGTTGTATATGAAACCGAATGCTATTCCGGTATTTCTTGTACTGCGGGTAGATGAAGAATTACAGCGACTTCAGCAAGCTGGAATCATTATACCTATATTAGTATATATTCGGAATTGGCAGCTCCAATCGTTGTGACAAAAAAACCCAATGGCGACATTCGCATATGTGGTGATTACTCAACAGGGTTAAACGAAGTTTTGGAAGATCATCGATATCCACAACCATTACCAGAAGAATTTTTTTCAAAGTTAGGGAATAAGAAGATTTTCAGCGTGATTGATTTATCGTGATTTATCGGAAGCATTTCTTCAGATCGCAAAAATTTCTCACCATTACCACTCATAGAGAATTATTTCGTTACAATCGTCTTCTATTTGGAATTAAAACCTCGCCATCCAATGTTCATGAACACAATGATTGCAGGTTTAAGTAACACAGCAGCTTATATTGATGATATTCTAGTATCTGGCGAAGATGAAAAATCTCATAAAGAGAATTTGTATAAGGTTTTGGAAAGAATCAGAGAATTTGGTTTTCATCTCAAAATTCAAAAATGTAAATTTAATCTACCACAAACTAAGTATTTTGGACATATCATTGATCAACACGGTCTTTGACCAGAACTGAGGCGATAGCCTCCTCCTGATGTATCAATATTGCGTTCATATTTAGGGACAGTGAATTATTATGGCAAATTCATTCGTAACATGCACGCCCTCAGAAAACATCTTGAATTATTGCAAGCAGAAACAAAGTGGAACTGGGCTCCTCAATGTCAGAAATCATTTAACACATTCAAACAAACTCTTCAGTCAGATCGTCTTCTTATACATTATAACCCAGCACATGAGATCATTGTGGCTGGTGAGGCTTCTGCATGTACAGATTTACGGATGGAGCAACCAAACCTATCTAGCACGCGTCAAGAACATTATCAAAGGCGGAGAAAAATTACAGTCATATAGAGAAAAAAAGATTAGCATTAATATTTGCTCTAAATTCCACAAGATGATGTACGGAAGAAAATTTATTTTGCAAACGGATCACAAGCCATTACTTGCAATTTTTGGTTCTAAAAAAGGCATACCAGTCTATACAGCCAATCGACTGCAGCGTTGAGCATTGACACTAAGGGCTTATGATTTCAAAATCGAATATATCAAAACAACTAAATTTGGATACGCAGATATTTTATCAACACTAATGAACAATAAAGCTTAGGAAGATGAAGATGTAATCATCGCATCAATCAAGATGGAAACATCGATACAACCAATTCTTAAAGACACCATAAAAAAAATTCCAATCACATTCAACAAAGTCAAGGAAGAAACAAGTAAAGATCCAACTTTTAGAAAGATAATTAAGTATATAACATCAAAATGGCCAGAAAGTAAAGAATTAGATCAAGATCACTAGATTTACAGACGTCGAGAAGGTTTATGAATTACTAAAGAATGTCTTATGTTAAGTGATAGGCTGGTAATACCAAAGCCGTTGTAGGTAAAAGTGCTCCGTAGACTACATCAAGGACATCCGGGACAAGAAAGGATGAAATTAATCGCAAGAAGTTACGTATATTGGCCAAAGCTTGACAAAGACATACAACAGTTCTTCCAAAAATGCATTATTTGTGCAGAAGCAGCCAAATCTCCAATAAAGATTCCACTCGCTCCTTGGCCCATTCCAACAGGACCATGGAAAAGGTTACACATTGATTTTGTTGGGCCTATAAATAATGTATATTTTCTTATTATTGTTAATGCGTACTTAAAGTAGGTTGAGGTATTCAGCACCAAAACAATAACATTAGAATACACCACCGCAGCGCTCGAAAAGTTGTTAACTATATTTGGACTGACAGAAACCATAGTAAGATAATGGGACACAATTTTCCAGAGAATTATTTTAACGGTTTTGCAAATTCAACGGTATTCAGCATAATTGCACTCCATCTTATCATCTGCAATCAAATGGAAAGTGTGAAGGCCGTCGTCTACGCCAATGACATTACGCTGGTGGCGTCGCACGCGGGGATATAGAAGCGGCACTACAAGCAGTGTGGTTTGCAATTCAAACCAACCAAATGCGAGACACTGGACCTGGACGGAAAGCGAAAAGATGCAAACATCACGCCAATTTAACACCTGAGGCAACAATTGAGAGGATGACCCAGGAAGTGGTAAGAATCACCACTAACGCCATGGCAGAAAATCGATGCGGTGAACGTGTTTACCGTGCCACAACTCTCCTTCATACTACGCGGAAGCCACGTCCAGAAGAAGTACCTAAAGCCCCTGGATAAACTAATTAAGAGGTCGGTCAAGAGCAGGATGAAGCAGAAATTTTTTGTGACATTTCACTGTTTTTATTAAATTTGAGTGTAACATATGCTTCGGCTTGCGCCATTTGTGTTAGACACAAATTTAATAAAAATAGTGAAATGTCACAAAAAACTACTAGTCTTTTACTCCGTTGCTTACGTCCTGGAGGACCAGGGACTCTTCTGTTAGGGTTACCATTAGCCGATTTTACCGGTAATAAAGCGCCGAAAACTCGCCTTCACCCCGCTCCGTTAGCTGCCTGACGGACACCCATTGTACGCTTTGCATTACCAGGTGTTACGACTTGGTCGTGGAGGTCGGATTTGCTGGTACGCTTTTGTAAGCTCTGGGCGTTTCTTAGATTTTAGGTGCTATCAATACTTTGGCTATATTGATCACCACCAAGACCCTTAAACCAGCCACTTAACCCCCACTGTACAATACGAGCCAGAAATATTACGATTCTTCACCTATAAAGTGACCATAACAAGATTTGGATAACTAATGTCCATGAAGTAGAGAACGTAGTTTTTAAAACTGAAACAAAAAATTATTTAATATTGACAATGTCTCAAAAAGGGCTGAACCAGTCTAACGACTGAAAGTGAAGCTAAAATGTCACCAGATTTGTTAAGGCCGACCCTGATGATACTTTATTGGTAGGCCAGTACTTTGAAATTTTAAATGGGATGGTAGGTTAAAAATACTTAACTTTTATTTGAAACATTTTGTTCTTGGCTGGTGGCGCTGTAATCAACGAAATTATTTTTTTTGTTTTTGGAATTGAGAACTGTTTCTTTCAATTCTGCAATGCATTTTCGTTAAAAAATTACACTTTTTAGGAAAATTTTTTTACCGGGGGTGGTGAAAAAAAATTGTGATGCTTGAGATGCAACGGATGTGTTGATCTGTCTTCTGTTTTCTTTCTTCCTGCTTTTCTTTATCTAACATGCTAATATGGGTAGTGAATTACCTAAGCGCGTCACGCAACGGTGACGCTGTGGCAACTGGAAGCGCTCTCATTCGCCCTCCATTGCACCGTACGCTGACAGTGAATTGCCAGAGGGCGCCGCGCAACGGTGACGTTTTAGCAAGCAGAAAGTAAAATACAATGTTTTACAATTTACAGTATGTGACATGATGTGACACATAGAAATACTCCTGAAGTTTCACTTCTGTTGTGTGGCCAGACGCACTCGTTCTTTTTTTGTACTGTACTTACTACAAATGCTCAAAAAACGACTTTTTATTTCACGATATTAATTCCTACTAGTACACAACTTAAAAGCTTATCTGGTGAAAATTTTTGGGAATGCCTTTGGTAAGTGGTTGGTACTTCTGCATACACTTTGCCTTTAAAGTAACTTCACACGAAGAATTCCGGGGACGTAAGGTCTAGTCACTATTTATAGTAAAAAAAAATAATTTAATCCAATTTTTCTGTCGAACGCTCAAACACTCACCCTACAAAATTTTATCGATCATTATCTTACTTTCATTTACGAAGTAAAAGAAAGAATGGCAATCGCGAAAATTTTCGAAATCGAGATTTTTCTGGAAATATCCGTTTTCTACTTTCCTCATTCAAAAAATTGTTTTCGAAGTGATGTCTGCCTGTGTGTCTGTGTGTGTCTCCGTCTGTATCAACTCTACAGCCCAGACGGCTAAACTTATTGGACTAGAAATTCATATTTAAGCTTTTAACAAAAATAAGGAGGTCCCAGTGACTTTTGGTTAAAATTCACCAACCGGAAGTGGTAGTTTATTGGTTAGGATTTTCGTTTTTTGCAAATATTTCAAAAAATATTA
The DNA here is from genome assembly GCA_030264735.1 of Gymnusa sp. GC000175. Classification (NCBI taxonomy): domain Eukaryota; kingdom Metazoa; phylum Arthropoda; class Insecta; order Coleoptera; family Staphylinidae; genus Gymnusa; species Gymnusa sp. GC000175. The sequence goes on from JARJDX010008547.1 coordinate 12,578, forward strand.
AGGTTATGGAAAAAACATAGGAGTAAAAAAGTGTTTAAAATTAAATTTGCAACAAATTTTGTTGTAATAATTTCTTCAAAATTGAACATTTTAAGAACTCATCCTTGTTCGTTAATAAGCAACGTTTTATTGAATTAAGGCCATCAAGTAGCAGCAGAGACATAGTGCCATTACAATCAGCTGACAATTAATGAAATAGTTATATATCATTTAAAAGTAACGGATGTCACTATCGGAGTTATTGTCAACATACATTTCACAACAAAATGAAGTTGCAGAGATATAATGTCTACCTAATTGGCTGATAATTAATAAAATATCATTATGAGTCTATTAAAAGTATCGGATATGTTTTAAACATA
>JARJDX010008594.1:0-19721 GCA_030264735.1 Gymnusa sp. GC000175
AAAAAATCCTCAAACAAAAAAATGTATACACCAGCAAGACGTTCTTTTTGATAAAAATTTTTGAGTGTTAAATTACTTGAACGAATAAATTATGTCCTCCAGGAACGGTTTTCATAATGTGCCTCTCGATCTTTTCGTTCTCCAAAATAGCCATGCCTCTGTCAATCAGGATTGGTGGTGGAGTCGCTTCAAAATTGGTACGGAAATCCGGTGGAGGTTTTTGCATGTCTACGGTTGTTACTTTTAAACTTATAGTTTTTAATTCGGCCAGAAGGTAGAGGTCCATGAAATATTCTTGGCAGAAAAGACATGCTCCTTTACGTCTTCCATCAATGGTTGACGCCTGTAAAATAGAAATAAAAATTTAATGATATGTAAAGTAAAAATAAAAATAATTTTGATGTTGCCTATATGTGCGATTTTTGGAATTTTTCATCACATTATTCGCGATATCTCGAAGAGTATCAAAGATTTTTAAAATCCGATTAAAGCACGTTAAAGCTGAATCATTTTACTTTTATTGTTCAGTTGTTTTGGTTGAAATATAAAGAAGGTACGAGGTTTGAAAAAATGAAAAGTTTGCTTTTTGAAAAGATCAAAAAAGTTGAATTTTTATAATTTTGGGTCGCTTATTTCGAAAAAATGGTTATTTGCCAGATTTAGGGCAAATGATGTATCTTTTTAATTTTTATAAATTTGACTAACAACGGTTATGGACCCAGATGCGCGACGCGAGTTCATGAATATGAGTCGAAATCTTTGCATTCGATGGATGAAACTTTAAAGTTCCACATTGTTTTTATTTGTATTACGATCATGAAAATATTTTTTTCCACCTCTACACTTTGCTCTTCAGTCAGCTAATTTTTTATTGAATCGCGATGTTATAAATAACGAAGATGTTAAGATTTCTTTAGATTTCTCACGACTTTTGGGTTCGAAAGACACAATGCTCGTCGTAGGAGTTCAATTTAACACGATTAACATTTTCATTAGTACAAGCTAGGCTAGTGAAATATCAAAAGGAGAAATCGCATCTCAGAAAATTTATTATTAATAAAATTATCGCGCAGCTTTGTTTCTATTTTGTTTGTAGTTTTTTGACCTTGTTTTTTTTTGTAAACATAAATTTCTTTAGTTGACTTTTTTTTGATAATTTAATAACTACATGTAAAATACATTTTTATGTATGGCAATTAATACACTTTTGCGTAATTTGCATAAGCAAACCGTTAAATGTCCCTTGTAGAGGTCAATAAATTCCATCGCATGCAGAAATAATTATAAAATTGGATATTACGGTATCGAATTAGTGCAAATATCTGTAATCATCAAAACGTTTTTGTTATTTTCTATTCTTTTTTTCAATTTGTGTGGAAAAATCTCAAGAAGTGTGAAATTATTTTAAAATCCAACATTAATTTGAGCAATCTTTTATTTTTGAATCTGACAGCCATGTGAAGAGCAACAGCACTCATATGCCTCTTGATGTGGGAATTAAATCCAAAATTGATTACAATACTTTTTTTATTCATTTTAATCTTTAACTTTTGTTATCGAATGTACAGTACTTATAATCCAGGTCGATTATGTTTACTATTTTATCTGTCAGTACTTACTATTCATAGCGACTGCTCGCCGCGTTTTGATATGCATTTAGGTTACTATGTGAAGTTCCACCTCAACGAATGAACATAATCACATTCAAACGTTTAACTTTTAAGCTACAGTTACAATTTTTGTTAAAAATAACTAAATGAATATGTAAAGAGAACGAGAATTAAATTGTTACGTGATATTTGTCTATAAAACAAAATGTTTAGTGTACACAACCCAATGTCTTAAGATAACCTAATACTTGGTCAATTTTGATTGCTTATAGCGTTTTTAAAAAATTTCGTCTGAAACACTCTGTATTATCTAGGTAAATAGTTACAATAAAATCGAACTTCCATAATTTGAATTTCTATACGTCAAATTTTTCTATATCTCGATTTTTTTCGCAAATTTTTGCAACTGTAACTCGTTCTTTTTTAGTAAACTATGACGAATCGACTTAGGAAAGTTCGACTGTACTTTAACTCACGAAGTAAAAGAAGGTATTGTAATATCGAAAATTTTTGAAATTCGTGTGGTGACCACACCTTCATTTTTTTATTATTTCTATAATTTTTTGTCAACTATTACTTTTTTTTGTACATAAAGATTTTAAATGCTTATTCTGCTAAATATTTTTGCAATTTTACCAATATGGCAAGCTTGACATTCTTTTATAATGACAACTTTCAATTTTTTCCTTATTTGGTGCTACGATTACAATTTTCCATGCATTTTCGCACTAAAAACAACGTGGCAATTTCACAAAGTTATTTAAAATATAAATATAATTAAACAAAATATTAATTATAGAAAAAAAATTATTTAGCAATCTTTATATACAGATTGTTACCAATTGAGTAAGATACCTTCGGCATTTTGCTCATTATTAATCCTTTAAAAAACTAGTTTGTAGTAAGTATCTGTACTTTTAGGCTTTTGTTATTTTTTACCTTACTAATTTCGCCTGACAAAACATCTTCAGATGTGTACCTATAAATATTGACAAAGATCTGAGGATGTTTAAATAGCCGAAACTGGTCATTGTGGAATAAAATAAATATAAAGATGCATAAAAATAATCTTTATTATTTAATTTAAAAATTCTCTAATCGCAAATAAATAATTTACCGAAGAAATTAATATTAACGAGTTTTTTTTGAATGATTTACACCTCTTAACGCTAACATAATGTTGGTGTGTAAATATTTTTTATTTATAATTATTGCATAAAACTGCTAGGTAACAAGTCGCAATGATTTATCAAATAAATGATTATCGTTTACGTATAATTTACTAATAAACGTATTTGCGTGTTAACGAAAAAAACAACAATAAATAAAAATAAAAAACAATTGAGGTATATGTTAATGTGATTTGTTGTCGAACGCAGCCTACAATGAAATTTATTCCGCTGGTTAAATTAAAAAAAAATGTTATTAATGTTAAATAACGCAAATTTCATAGTAAAAGTGATTTCAAAATCAAATACACTAGCGTGCGGTGCATTACGTGAAGCAACAACGTCTTATGTCATAACCGGACGATTGTGTTTCTTATTATCTTAAAGTTTAAATATACAGGGAGAAACTGTCATTTTTATATTTTTAATCCAGCAATTTCTAAACTAGGGGTCGCGACACAATAAGGGGTTAAATATTAATATTTATGGATCGCGTAAGAAACTACAAACATTTTTATAACCTGAAAAAATATTTAAAATATCATAATTCGTAAACTATATCAATTGGGGTATAAAAAATTAAATTAAAACAGGGGTCGCAATATTTTGTAATTTAAAAAAGGGAGATCGCACGAAAAAAATAAAGGATCATCGATTAATATATAGTGTATATTATGTCAACGATTTTTAATTATATTATATACCAATAATTGGGATATTAAGAGGTCGCGACCCAAAATGGGTCGATAGATATTTTTTTTGCTCGTGATATAAACAATTAAGCTGAATATACACTTAAAAAATCGTTATATCAAAAATTTTCTGATATAAAAGAGGTATAAAAAGAGGTCGTCCTTCAATTTGACTTTATTTTATCATCCACATTTTGCAACATTTTAATACTTTTTTGTACGCTTAAAAAAATCACCGACCTAATATGAATGAATCATTAGTAAAATTAGGAGGTCGCGATCCAAAAGGGGTCGGTAGATAGATATTTTTTTGTACAAATTATTTTAACCTGAATGCACACTTTTAACGATTTATTGTCTTTAAACTAAATCATAAATAGGTGTAGAAAAAATGTAATATAATAAAAAGGGGTCGTAAAAATGTGCTGGTACGAAAAGGGGTCGGTCTCTAATTGAAATATATTTTACATCCCACATTTCAACAATATTTATATTTTCGCAATATTGAAAAAAAAAACAAGTGAAAATTAATAATTATATTTAAAGGTTATGTTTTCATTATAACATAATCTTTAAAGTGTATTTATTATTATTTAAGTAAACACTTTTTAGGTATTTTATGTTTAATTTGACAAATGGATGACGAGTGTGTCGCAACCTGAAAATAGTTGACGCCACCCACGTTTACATGTCGCAATTGTTTCGCGTTTAGTAACTTTATCTCGTGTTGGCTAAAGTATTAACGTTCTGTTTGTTCAGCGATAAAAGCGATGCGACGAGTTGGGATTCCGTTTCTAATGCTCTGTTTGCTCCAATTTTATTCAAGCAGCAGAGGTCAAAGACAAAATTACGAATTTCGTACATGCATTTTAAAACAAAACAAGCAATGGGTGTGCCGCGAGACAATTTAAATTCATTGCGAAATTGCGTGGTGGCACAATTAAACGTGATTATTGAAATGTGGGCGAATGAATTTTCTTTTGTTTTTCAAGTAGGAAAAATACCAAGGATCAAATACTTGGTATTTTTCTAATTGCTTTTCCATGCAAAATTAAATTTAAATTGCAGTTTTTCATTGAAAATTTTAGGTTTCTCTACTTTGGTGCCATTCGAGACGCAGACGTCGTTAACTAAAATAGAATAAAATATTTATTACTTTTAAATTGTTTTTTTTACACTGGGGGTCGGATTCGGGGTCGCGACCCTAATGAAGTCTTTTGACAGATTTTTGCAGTCTACAAATATTGTAAATTTAAGATAAAAATACACTCAAATATAATCTTATTATTTTTTAAATTTATTAAAAATAAGGTTTGCTAATATTTTTGTAAAATGTAAAAAAGGGGTCGCGTTAAAAAAGTTTTAAATCCTCTGATTTAATAAGCTAACTTTTGCTAGCTAAAGAGACTGAAAAATTTATTACACTTAAATTGTTTTTTTACACTGGGGGTCGAAGTCGGGGTCGCGACCCTAATGAAGTCTTTGGACAAATATTTGCAGTCTACAAAAATTGTAAATTTATGATAAAAATACACTCAAATATAATCTTTTTATTTTTAAATTTATTAAAAATAAGTTTTGCTAAAATTTTTGTAAAATGTAAAAAAGGGGTCGCCTTTAAAAATAAGTTTTAAGACCTCTGATTTAATAAGCTAAATTTTGCTTTTTATAGCACATAACTAGGCAAATTTAAAAATTTCGATCTAGTAGTTCTAAAATTTTGAGATTTCTTCAATGTCCATCTTATATTCGTTAAGTTTTGAGTTCGTTGGATGTTGGCAATATAATATTAAATTTCGCATTAATTTTAGGTTCGTAACATATAATTTGTTTATTTTGTTTTCTACAATTAAATTATTTTTTGTCGCATCTGCAATAATTAACAAAATAGAGGTCACTGAAAGTTCAAACAAAAGCGCAACGTTCTATCACACATGAATCATGAACTTTTATGATCATCGACCAGTATTAGAGAAAGCGACAGTGTTTTTTTATTTGCCATTTTATTTTGAAACAACTGCAATCACCTTTTATGTCAAGTTGTTATACATTTATGGCTTTTTTCGTCCTTCACAGAGATTTTATCTGCCAAGTCATGTTTTAGAGTCTAAATTCTAATCGTGTCTTGACGGTGGTAAAAAATACCAAGGTTTACTAAAACATCTTTGTAACAACCCCTTTTTCAATTAAAAAAAATTGACCCTCATTTTTTATTTAATTTATTGTTAGTGGAAATGTTTAAAAAAATAATAAACGACTTTAACAATTGTCGTGTAAATCAGAGCTTCTCAAAACGGGGGCTTACAATCCAAAAGTGGTCGTTAAATCATTTTAGGGTATCGATTTAAGCTTTAAAAATTGTTAATATTATTTTAATTTATAAGATTAAAATAATATTAACAATTTTAAAATCGATACCCTAAAATATTTAACGACCTCCTTTTGAATTGTATGCCCCCAATTTTCAGAAGATCTGATTTAAACGACAATTTCTACAATTATATGAACTAGACACTGGTAGATTTTCTTTGTTTTTTTGAGGAGACCCCTTTTTCAAATTGAATAATTGTTACGACCCCATTTTTTATACTATTTAAGGTGTACCCCATTTTTTAAACTATTGAAGGTGTATTTTTCGATGAAAATAATATTAATAATGTATACTCAAGAAATAATATCTAACGACCCCATTTTCAATGGCGACCTCCTCCAGTTTAATAGTTGCTAATTTAGACGGCTATTGGTCGAACATTTATTTATTGAAATAGAACTTTAATATAAATCATCTGCATTTACGGTTTTTAATTTTTTTTTACGGCAACCCCTTTTTAAATTAGATAATTTTGCGACCCCTTTTATGAACCAATTTATTCATATTGAGAATGTTTTAATATATTTTCAGGTTAAGATAATAGTAACATCTTTTATCGCGACCAAAACAAAAATATTAAACGACCCCCTTTTGAAACGCGACCCCCAATTTAAAAAGCGCAGTGCATTTATCGAAATTTTAGCGTTAAATAAATAAAGTTATTATACAAGTAATTGCTGTATTAGTTAAGATTGTATCCATAACTAGCCATCGACCTAAGGTGGTCTTTGCTTTTTAAAGCCATCCTATAAATCGTACATAACCCAAAATTTCCATATTTTTTTTCCAAAATTCGATTATCCTATAATTTGAAAGCAATCTTTAAAGGAGAAGTTTGCAAAACGTATGTTTTATTTTCACATCTTGTGCTACAAACGTTTAACGTCAATTAACGAAATACCAATGGAAGACGTCAGCGGATGATGTAAGACGTTTTTTATGCGATTCTAGGATTCTCATTGAGTACAATTGCCGTATATTGAATTTGGAATGAATCATTAAACATCCGCCAAGATGAAACATTTGCCAAAAATCATTTTATCTTGATTTAGATAAAAAGCTTCAATTGCTTATTTTTAAATTTTTTGGCTTCTAAATGTAATACATCTAATTTGTCCCGATTTTAACCCTAGCTGGTTGTCGAGCTTCTTCTGATAAATAAAAGTATATTTTTGTAGAAATAATAATGTAAACTTAGGAAGATTACTATTTTTCATATAAACTTCTTCCTGCCTATGATTGGTTGATGTTTTATGACGCGTTTACTTTTTTGTATTGAAAATATAATTTTCTAGACTTTGTAAGTTGTAGCTGTAAACACATGCTACATTATAAATAGCATAACGAAAGAAAACTTTTTAAAAATAGCTCTCGCTTTGCATTTAATGGCCAAGGCCATTGCGGAAATCGGAAAATCGTATTTTTCCTTAAGGTTTCATTTATTCCATCCAATTATGTAATTGTTGCTAAAGAAAGAATCTATCCAAACGACGAAAGTTATTTTTCGTTACGTCGCCTCACGAATTTACTTTCTTTCACAAAGGTGCGACGAAAGACACGCCCCGCGTATTTTCCTCTCTCGCCATCGACAGAACTGGATTTTCGTTTACCTTAATGATGAGCTCGATTTCGGGCACATCTCCACCATTTGTGTGACCGTTTTCCCCTATTTCCTCAGACATTTTCTGTCGCTTCAAACTACAATTTTTCACTTTCTAAAAGGCACAACAGTTTTACTCTTATCTCTCACTTATACAACTAAAACTGAACTGTTGATTTCACTCACAAGGATAGGGAATGGGGGGAACTAAACACCTTCCTACCACCGAAATATCTTAGAAAAGAACCAAATAGATAGGGAGTAGCATGTAGATATCTACAAATACTTTTATAAGAGCACGGACGCAAACCCAATAATAGGCAACCAAACATACAAAAATGGAGCTCAAAAGTTTTTTTTCATTGGCATTAACCTTTCGGTTATGCAGCCATTGCGACGTCGAACGCCATCTGTGGTACTCATAAAAAATATAATGTAGGCAACATATCATGCAATTATGGTGCTTGTGTGCCTATATTTCTTTGAATTTTTTCTTATTTTATAAAATTATTCACGTTTATTGCGTTATACGCATTCGAGTTCTTTTTACATATTTTTACTTAAATTATTTACATATTTTTAGGTATTTACATATCTTTACGTTACGTAATTACGTATCTTTTTCAATAAACTATTTATGAATCTTTACGTAAAGTATTAAAGCTCGTGGTAAATATCGGGTTGTTCCTCATAAATTCGGGACTGACTTCGACGGACGCGATGTTACGATTCGGGATGTCTAGGTAAGCGGATTCAAACGAAGTGGCGGATGAGATCCACATTTCGACCAAAGATTTGGCAACATCCTGCTCAATCGCCGATTTGATTGATGGATTTGAATAGAGCGTGAAGGCAGATTTGTGCGGAGCTCCGCTGCTATCTTGTGATTCATCTAGCCATGTCAAGAGATGCGATTTCATTCCATCCAAATCGGTGGTGTTCCTGCGAGCGGCTTGTTGTAACGAGTGCATAACGTTGGAGATGGCGTCTGACATTCGGCTGCGCTCTTCCGTTTTGTTGCTCAAATTGTCGAAAATTCGTTGCAGGATGTCAGATAGGATTGATTCGATGCGATCCTTAATCTCATCGTGATCGCTTTTTTTTTCCACCACCGCCGCCGATTCTTTAAAAACGCTGTCTAATTTTTTGGCGTCCATGTTTTTTATCACTTTTGCCAAAAAATCGTACAAACATTTTACGTAGTCCTCAAAATAACCCGTTTTCCCAAGATTTTGCTTCGATGGAGACAACCATTTATTCATCTCTTTAGGCGAATAATTATCCAAAACTTTATCTTCGGAATTTTTGAATTTTCCATCTTCCGTCAAAACGATTTCCCCGCACGACTGTATTTCTATTTTTGACAAAGGGCTTTGCAATTCAGTTCTTACATTTTCAACGGTTTTCAACACCTTGTTTCCATGCACCAATTGCCTGAAATATTAAGCAATAAACGTAAAAATCTTCAGGGTTTAAATGAATTTCTACCCAAAGGCGGTATATTTGTAATCCATCCAAGGCGTTGAATCTAACGTTATGATGAATTGGGTGGAATTGTTCAAACCACTGATATCATCATTGCACATGGAAAGGACCCCTCTTCCATCATGAGCAATCCCATAGTTTTCAAGAGGCAAACGTTTTTCTTTTAAATCAAATCCACCACATTGTATGTATGAACCCGCCATTATCCTAAAACACAATGATTGAAACGCTTTAAGCTCAGTGCCTTGAAGGTAAAACACTAAATTTTTAATACTTAGTTCGTTTAACATGTGTTGGTTAACATTTGAGGATATTTTAGAAAAACAAGTTTGCACATTGCATAAACAACGCTAAAAAGGATCTCGACATTTAGAGCCAATTAGAGATAAAATCTCTATAAATGCAACAATTACGATTAAAAATAAATAAGAATTAATAAATTACCTGTGGATGGTTTTTCCATGATATGTGGTTTTTTTCTTCAACGACGTGCACCTCTTGATAAAATTTTCACACGTTAAAGGCGCCACATCAGCGTGGAGCTGTGAAAATAAACTTTAATCGAGAGATAGGTTTTTCAAAAAATGCTTACCATAAAGATGAAGGTGCCCACCCTGATTTCATCGATGTAAATGGTCATGTATGCAAAGCGTTTCTAAAAAACTTAAAATGTTTATTTTTTACTTTATTTGAAATGAAAAATCCTTACTTTTCTTGCTATATTTTCAATTAGGTAGCAAGAAAAAGCGTCGACACGAAGGGCTTCAAAGTCGGCGTACATGCCCGAACAAATTTTGTACGCGTAACCCATCAGTTCTTTGCCGTTTTTAAAAAATTCACCGTCTAGAAAAAGCATGGCGTCCCTGCACATCCAAATTACATGTCCGGGGCCGTGAATTCTTTTCATCTAAAAAGAAATTTTGGACTCCAATTGCACACAAGTTTTTGATTTTTTAAACATAAACCATTTTCCAAAATTTAGACAATTTTGGGAAAGTAATTTTTTGCTTTTTTGGTGATTCCATATAATATAAAATACCTCGATGCTATATGTAAGCCAATCCATTTCGCAAAGTGGAAAAAGTTCTGGATCGTCAAAAATTCTCGGAACTGTGGCGTGCAACTTTGTTAATACGAATAAATACCGTTGATAGTTGTAAGTGTAGACGATTCCGACAAGTTTAAATTTTAGCGGTAATTCCTCAACCAATTCGTCGAAGCTTTTCGCCATTTCGAAATTTTTTAGAGCGCTCTCACGAAATTTGGACGCGTACTTTCGATTATCGTTAAACCAAGCGCAATTTTGACATTTAACCGCGTCCCCCCTCAAAATAAAACAAAGAGAAAAATAAAATATTTCCTTGGTTACTAATTCAAAAACATAAAATTATCGATCTATAAGAAGAGAATGAGGAAGAATAATGGCGAATTTATATTTTTAAGAAAAACAAAGAGAGCAAAAGATCACAGGTTTCAGAAAAAAGAGAAGTAAAGAAGAGGAAACAAAACGACTAAAGAAAAAAAAAACAAAAAAAATGTAAAGACGTGGAAGAAGAAATTAAAAAAGTGAATAAGATAAAATAACTTAGTTCTTAGTGGATCCTAAAAATGATGTAGTCAAATGGTGTATTGTAAAACGAGTGTCGATTCCCGTGTATTGTAAACTGAGTCTTGACACTTTAAAGTCCTTCTAATAATAAAATCATTTTGTATTATAAAAAATGATATTGATTCCAATTTATTTTTATAACCTACAAAAGTTGTGGTATTGCATATTTTCTAAATGTTTATAAAGCTAATTTTTCAAAAGTATTATTTTATCCTCCCAAATTATCTCCCGTTAAAATATCACCAAACGAAATATGCTTTTTAGATAAATTTGGAACAGGAATGTCATTATCAGATTCATATATGGATGTGGCATTAGTGGACATCGTGGTTCTTCTACTCCTATAATCATCGCTTCTTAAATCGCTTCTGAAATCGCTTCTAAAATCGCTTCTCAAATCACTTATGGTACTAATATCGTATTCGCTTGGTCCCCTGTAATCAAAACACGTCGACGGTTGGAACATATCGGTATCGACGCGACCCAAATATCCCTGGCCATAAAACTCCAAATCTTCTTGCTGCATCTCCTCTTCCTCTTCTTCGTGGTCGCTTTTAAGAAATGTTGTTGTGATGCTGGTTGTTGAAAGCGGCGTGGGAAGAAGATAGTGTGGTAGGTTCATCATTGGAAGGTAGCCCACGTTGTCGGATTCGTAATGGTATAAACCTTTTTTGTAATTCGCCTCCAACAGGATGGATGGCGTATCGCGAGCATCCATTACGTCTTCGAAAAACATTCCTGCCATGTTGCGTTTGTCAATATGTTTCGACACTTTTTCCTTTAATTTGGCCTGGACGGTGTCCTCCAAGGTGATTTCGCCCGCGTTCGTGATCATCAGTTGATCTGGACAAGGACTTTCGTAGTATGTTTCCACTTTTTCCAGTTGCCTCAGCACCTGGTCGCCTTGCATCATTTGCCTAATTTAATTTGAGTATTTTAAAAATTATATAAATGCATTATAAAAACTTCGGCATATGGTAAATGAGATTCAGAATATAAATGTATAAAATATTTTTGTCTTCACTTCCACTACTTTGTTGATCTGACGTTTGACTGTAACGATTCGAATCGCGTCGACAGAAGTTTTGCTTTAAAAAGTGGATTTAACCTTACCCAAACGCCACGTATCTGTAATCCATCCAAGGTGTCGAATTTAAACAAACAAAAAATTGCGTCGTGTTGTCAGTGTTACGTCCATTATTGCACATTGACAGTACGCCACGGCGATTGTGTGGAACTTTATAATTTTCGCTTGATCTGCTCTTGGTTATCATGTTAAATCCTCCAAATTGGATCCAACTCCTATCCATTACCCTAATAATATAACAATAACAATGTGCTAAAGAATAATTTTATTTTTAAAATCTGCACCTATGAATTGCCGCGCCCTTATAACCGTTTCTGGTGCTTTTGCACCTCCTGATAAAATTTCTGCAAGTTTTGGGCACGATATCAGCATAAAGCTAAAAAATAATTTCTGTAATTTCATTTCTTTTGTTTCAGGGAGGAGCTCAAAATGTGCTGCACAATTTTAGTTTAAAGTAAGTAAATGGAAATTATTACCATAAATATTATGTGTCCTATGCAATGTCCGTTTATTGACACGCTTAAAAAGGCAAATTTTCGCTGAAAAATTAATAATTTTTAAATTTTATTTCTGTTTTTGACATGAATCTTTATAAATATCATTTTTATGATCACATTTTCTATAAAGGTAACTAATTGTAGGTGTAGATCTTTTGCCTAAATAAAATCGACATTTGTTCGACAGACTTTGATTGGGCAGATTTTCGTACTTGAATAGACAATTTCCTTCAAGCGAATTTCTCTTAGGCAGAAATTTGTCGAGCAGAAGTTTGTAAAGAAATTATCTTTCGAACAATTTTTTTTTGAGTATTTGATTTTTAAGCAATTACTGTCCAAGCAAAAATTAAGCAATGGTTTTTCAAACAATTGATTACCCTTCCACTAAGTTTCCTAAAGCAATTTTTTATTAAGAAAAAATCTTTGGAGCAAAATTTTATTGAGAAATTGTCTATCAAACTAAAATTTTTGGATTGAAAGTTTATCATAATTGTCTGAATAGAAGAAATTTTTGAATTACCCCAAGCTCTATATATTTCTTATAAATATCCAAAATACCCTTCCTAGCCAAACAATCATAATCCTTGCGTAGATTAATATGAAACCGTCGTGATAAAAAATCCGTCAATTCGTCATCGTTCCCCAAAAACTCATCATTCGCAAAAACAACAAATGGTTTTTCTAAGCGCCACAGTCCTTTGCCAAATTCCCTTTGCGCCTTAACCACGTACTCCAACCAATCGTGTTCCAACATTGGTTGAATGAACGGCTCCGGAAAAACTGTGGGGTAGTGTTTGTGCAACACTTCTATGTAGGCCAAACATTTTTGGAATTCTTTGCAACCAGACAAACCCAGTAAAGTAAAATGTACTTCCTCAAACTCGAAGTCGTCATCAAAAACTCGCGACATTTTAGCAACGATTATTAGACATTATGACGTACATGACGTATAAAGATTGGCCCATGGCCTACTTATAAAAAGGTGTCAAGTTAAAAGAATTTTGACGAAAAGTGTTGTTTAGCATAAAGACATTCAGAGTTGCTTTTAGGTAGTTGTGACTTTATATGGGATTAGGTTAGGTCATGAGAGGCTACTCTCTCAGCCTTTCCATTGTTTATACAGAAAGTGGGTTTACGATGAATATCGCGCGTTACAATGTGCGCTTAAATGAATAATTGCGGTTTATTAGTTAAAGTTTGTCAAATAATGAAAGAAAAGTAAAAAATAGTCAAAAATTATCGATTATCCTATCGCTTCTCTGTTTACGCTGTGCTGAGGTGAGGTAGGTGAGGAGCAATCCAGGTTTGTTGGGTTGTAAAATAAGTCGCGTTTGCTAAATTATTTTTTTATAAAAATAATTTAGAAAACAAAATTAATATTTATTACCTTTGATTTTAAAATTGGAGTCCTAGGTTCGATACCCACCTCAATAAAAATTCTAAAGTTGCACTTTTTTAGGTTATGTAAATTAAATTTAATAACAAAACACAAAAGTTATTTTTTATTTAAATCACATAATTTTAAAGTAATTTTTTTATATTTATTTTTATAAATTATTTACAATAGTACATAAAATTTTCTTCACTTAAATATTAAGTTTCTCTACAATCACATATATTTTGATATGCATTTAGTAAAATTCGAAAAATAAGTAAATAATACTTAATACGGCCTCCAGACGCCCTGGGGGTCGGTAATTTGTGCCCGCTCTTCTTCGATTTGGGGATGATTTATATCTCCGCCACTGGTGGGCGTTAGGGCTAAATCCGTGGAACCTCTTACGGGCGTTAAAGCCAGACTTTCCGGATTTGTTAGATACTCGTCAATTTTTTCCGGACTGCTGTGACTGTGCAGGTGTAAATGGATTTGGTTCTGGTTTACAGTGGAGTACAGATGGGGATAGAGCACCATGGTAGGGCCGTTGGCGTTGATGTATTGTTGGTTATTGTTGGGGGTGTTATAGTAATTGTAATTGGCAGGGTAGTTGGTGTTTGACGACCAATTATTCGGGTAGTAGGCGCTGGAATCGTAGCGCGGACTCGTACAAATCATCGGATCCAAGTCGGCTTTGGCGCTGTTAAACATGGGCGTAGGTGATGTTAGGCTCGTGTTAATATACTCATGCTGCGGGGGCTCAGGCAACACTACAAAATCAATTATTGTTATATACTATACTAAATAATATTTTTTTTAATTTTGTTTAAATTTACGTAAATTAATTTGTAATGCAATTTTGTTATAAATTATTAAATGTATTTTTTATAAAAAAAAATCCAATTGTTTTGTCATCCACCGCAAATATTTTCACGCAATTTTTGTTAAATCAAATTAAACTAATGAAATAATTGCGGTTTTAAGACGGTGTGGAATTCAAACGCGCGTTAACATATTTACCTGTGGGTAAATGGAGCGATTGTGTCGTGTCTTGATGGGGGTCGTAGTAACTTGGCGGTTGTGGGGGGCTATAAGTATACGTGGTGGGATATTCAGGCCACGAACTCGTAGGACAGTGCGAATTTCCAATTCCTGTATTCGTTAAGTCTATAACAAAAAATAAACAAAAATAGTCAGTGGCTTTTTAACATTTTTGGGGTCGACCCCTTTTTTACAATTTTTTTGACCTGCATGTTTAAAGTAAATTAAAAAATGTTAAGTTTATTTTCAGTTTTAGGGTTTGAGGTTTAAATAATATTATTAACGACTTGTATGACGAGTGACGACCCATAGAAATAATCAGGCGACCCCTTTTTGGCATACGACCCTTCTGTTTAAGAATGGCTGATTTAGATTTTCCATCAATTTCAGAGACGTTGAGATATCTGGATAAGTATTCTTTAATTTCAAGCTTACTCTTTAAAATATACGACCCCTTATTATTGTTAGGGCCTCCTTAGATTATTAAAATAATAAAGCGACCCCTATTTTAAAAAGAATTTACCGATTTTACGATTGCTATTTTTATGTAATAATAATATTATTTTGATAATTAAATTGGAAAAGTTTAAGAACCATTTAAAAAAGTGAATGTAAACTTTACGAAAATTGTATACCTTCTGCAAATTTAAATAAATAATTGTGGTTGTTCGGTGATGATATGAAAATTGCTTAAAAGAGAATAGTGCGCGAATAGTGAAATATTCGCTTGGAATAGTGCGCGAAATTTAAATGTAATATTTTCATTGGTTTTCAGGAATTTATAATCGCGTATTTACAAATAGGCCATTCAAAAAATTTAATTATCCCGCATCTAATTTCCAACAACCCCAAACACCCAAATTTCGTGGTTTTTCAATTACGTAAACGGTAATTGTGGGCATCGGTAGCCGGATGCGTTTTTTTTTTCATCGGATTGTGAATGCACCTGTCTAAAGAGCGAGAAAAAATTGAAGTCGGTGGCCTATGATGAGGAGGTAATAAATAAAAACAAGTAGTCTAAAATAGATTACGCTTTGATTGTGTGTTCGGTAGCTTGATTGAGAATAACTCTCTGGCTTGGCACATTACACGTAATTACAGGTCTCCGCCAGACTGAAATCCAATATCCATCGCTTGCCATTGACATAATCAGACGTAAATTGAAATAAAACCTGTTGCTCTGCTCTCACATCAAATATTAAGCAAATACACAGACAACTAGATGCTATACAAAATTATAATACAAGGAGTTTAATATTACTAGAGGATATTGATAAAAAAAATTTTCTTCATTAAATTTAAATTGAAAATGATTGATTTTTTGATTAAATTAAACCTCATTAAAATAAACAATTTAAATTTTTTAGAGATAATTTAGATGTGTATTTTAACCTTAAAATGGAGTGGCGTAATGGTAAAATGTTTAGGATTTGATTAAAGTCCTGGGTACTAGGTTTTTATTTTCCGACCCCTTTTTCCTGCTGGAAAAAATTTATTTTGTACCCGATTTTATACCAGCAAGAACCAAATTCACTTCACGAAANAAGAATTTTTAGCCGTTTATGACGCAGTCAAAAAACTTTAAGTAGCGACACCTTTTGGCTAACGACCTCCAGTTTAAAAATAGCTGATCTTGATTTTCAATTTTCGCAACTTCTCTTTGTTGAAACATATTCATAAAACAAAACAAACATGAATTCAACACAACTAGGGCCAATACAGCCCACCTCTATGCAGCCAACAATCGTTGTGTTCTAACAGATCTTCATATTTGTTAGTTACATTTATATACATTTCACTCATCCCTTGGTGCTCGACGTCGCTGCACTTTGAATATCGATAAGAATCGAATACCATGTAGGTCCCACTCTGCTAGTCTGTTTCTACATCAACTTACAACATCTATTCCAAGATAAATTTACTTATCAACTGTGCAAATTGACAAATATATCTTAGAAACTTCTCTTTGTTGAAACACATTCATAAAACAAAATAAACAAAAAAAATCAAGCGGGTCAAATAACTAGGGCCATTAAAGCCAACGATCGTGTTCATTTACAATTTAAAGGATAGAAAAAAAAACTTGGATAAGTTTTTGGAGCTTTATCATCGCCGATGTTATGTCACCAATAATCTGTTCGGGTTTTTTCTCACATTATCATTTGATATCGGAATGTCTTATTCAACGCTTGTAAGATGCATCCACAGGTCATCGACAACTGGATTTGTTGCTAGAACCCAACAATTATGCGTCAAAGCTGTGGTAAAGTCGTCATCATTATCTGATATTTTGATGGAGTTTTCAAATTTTACTCGCTCACACTAGGACCTCCGATCTCCAGTCACCCTCGTCGATTTGTAGCAGTAAAACTAAAGATTGCAAAGGGAGAGTTTCTGAAATGGTAAAGGCTGTTATCCTTCTGAAAGTTCTTAGTCATCAACATTGCATGTTAGGCGAAGAGAAACTACTGGATAGCGTCCTTGCTAAACGCAGTTGGTCACATCTACGACTTTACAAACAATTTTAACAATGGATACAACATCGTTTCTACGGTTGATTTCATAAAAGCTTAACAACAAATCCTCTTAATTTAGATGACATCTACAAAACAGCGATAACGACCTACTTTTGGCTTTTCCCGAATTTCCTTTTATAACTATCAAACTTTGGTATACTGGTCAAACATTCCAACGGTTCATCGATGAAGTTACAGGAGAATTGGATTTTTGCTGCACATACGTCAATGATGTCTTATTCTTTTCAAAGTCACTTGAGGAGCATGAATATCACCTCCGGATTTTATCTCAACGATTCTCAGACTGTGGAATAGTTTATTCTCCAAAATGTGTCTTTGGCGCCTCTGAAGTAAAGTCTTTAGATGATTACGACCGTCGAAAAAATGAGTTAAAATTAACCAGGAGTAGTGAGTACCCGTTACCAGAAACAGCTGAGGGATTACGTTGTTTCTTGGAAATAATAAATTTTTCTAGAAGATTTGTCCCTCGTCATGGACCATTTGGATTTTTTTATTTTGCAAAATTTATTTTTAGCCATTTTTTAGTAATAAAAAAAACTTTAAACGCTCCCCCAAAAAACATAGCGACCACCCGCTTATGTTTAAAAATGTAATTTTTGATGCAAGAAACTATATATAATGAAGTATATTTGTGGGTAATAATAACATTAAGAGTTTGCAGCAAAAAAAATTAATTAACTTAATTAACTAGCGACCACTTTTGGGTCACGACCCCTTGTTAAATAATCGCTGATATAGATTAACAGTCATACGTTTAAAATTTACAGAGGTCAAAGAAGAAGTTGATATAGTTTTTAGGCGTATTGACAACCCTCTTTAATCTACAACCCCTTAAAATTGTCACAGCCTCCTCAGATTAAATATTTTTTAATTTTTTTAATTTTTGGAAAATTACATTTGAACGATTTTTCATGTGTTTATAATTGAAGAGTTTAATTAAGGTCGTGTCAAAATTTAATAACATTGTGCACGTGAAGGTGAAGGGGGTTGTGCGGAGGTTAAATAAGGTGTCATTTACAGCTCTTGCAGAGCTGCGGTTCCGTCGACTTCTTGGTCCAAAGTTTCTGTAAAGTTTGCGCGCGCGATCGCAATTTATGGCGCTATTAAATCACACAATTAAATTCGCGCCCCTAAAAAAAACAAAAACAAATGTGCGACGTGCGGATCGCGATTGTTTGCATGGTGGCGTCGCAACGACGACGCGATGAATGTTAATGAATCATTTGTGTTGATGCGACAATATGAAGAGCACATGTCTCATTTGTATGCGCTTCGTCGGAATGAAATGAATCATGCGACTACTTTTAACTATTTTTTTAATTTTATTTAAACAATTATTAGTGTTGATTAATTGTTTTTGTTTAGAAAAGGACGCCAGAGAGATTCCCAGACTCTTCAGCGAAAATTGTTACTCATTCGAGTGGGCTCTGATTGCTCATTAATTTTTTTTGCAGAATAATTTTACATACAAAGATTTTGCACCGGCGTATTTTCCTGCGAGTCATGCTAGAAATTTCGGAAATTTTGTAGTACTTTCACGTTTACACCTGAGTGCAATAATTTTTTTTTTGCAAGATTTAATCAGATTTTATGCAATGATTTTGTTCGTGGAAATTTCTAACGTAATCACGTAGCTTTGCCATTTCAAAATGAGCAAAAACGTAAATTCACAGAAAAATAAATAAACTGTTTTTTCACATTTTCACTTTCACAGATATCTAATATACAGGATGATTTAATAAAAATGCAGTTTGTAAAAAATTATAAACAAATTTAGTTCATTTAATGTAAAATGTCAAGGTTCACAGTACATAGTTAAATTTACGCAGCAGTAATGAAACTTTGCGTTTTTAAATAATTTTAAAACAAAAATTGAAAAATTATTTTTTAATTCTTTAAAATTTTGCAAATTTTGTTTTAATTATTTTGCAAATATAATTAGTACTGATTTTTTTAAACAATTATTTTGTATTGTATTTACTTGCAATGAAATATATCGAAAATTTTCTATTAAGATCGATTTCGTTCCGGACTTGTCACAATTCGCCGCGCTCAGTTACCCCTTCGCAGTGTACAGTTTTGAATCTCGATTTCCTTCTTTATCGCGCACGAGGAGAAAATGACACGGAGAGCGTAAGAAAAATGTGCAACTTTCAATTGTCACGCTTTGATGATGAATGTTTTAGTGCATTAGTTGATTCCAAGAATAGGTAAGCTGGGATTCGGAAATAATAATTCGCCAAAAAATGTATAAAAAGGATTTGGGACGGCCTTGCCAGCGGCCCTAACAACCGCAAAATTCATCCCGTGTTGCTTTTCTTTTGCTTTTATTAATTTGCCATAATTGGTGCGGTATTGTGCTCTAAACGGCGCTTCAAAATCAACCGAAACGAATTTCTAATTATATTTTTTTGAATAGCGTAAAATGGTATAATTGGTGAAGATTAATATTACAATATTGGCCAATAATACTATTATATATTTTAAATTGTAGGTTATTTTTAAGATCGTATTTTTTAACTTATAAAGAAATAATGTATATCAACGATTCTTAAAGGAGGGATCGTTACCAAAAGGTGATCGCTGGATATTTTTTTTGGGTTGCAAGCTGCAAGTTATTAACATTATTTTAACCTAAAAATTCATTT
>JARJDX010008606.1:0-11699 GCA_030264735.1 Gymnusa sp. GC000175
ATTTTCCGTATAAAAATGCTTGATTAATAACATTTTTAATTATTGCTGGCTTAATTGGCCCCACCTTCAAATTAAATGTGCACCGATAGAAAGATCATATTTTTCTGAACAAGATGCGTATAAAACATTTTTAAAAGAAAGCCAATTTGTGTTTGATTTTTGAGTCATTTAGCGTGAAACTTAATTCGTTAATTACTTCTTTTAATTTAACGATTTAAATAAATTTATAGGATGACATTTGTTCTTCATTAAGAGACCTTTCATTTGGTGTTTTTACTTTTACCTGAGCATTATTAGTTTTCATTTTATTTGCAAAAAAACCCGAACGTTTTGTAATTTCTATTTTACAAACTAGGCGCGGAGTGTCGGGGTGGCTTTCAAATTTAAATACTTACCTTAATTGGCCCCAACATCACTGCAGAGCTGATTAAATTTAGAATATTTTAAGGTAAAAACATGTATTTTTTAAACCCAATTAGTATGTCTTTAAGTAAATTACACTTAATTTGTTATTTACTTTTTAAAATTAACGATTTTAATAAATCCAGAGCATGAAATTTGTTCTTTGTCTAAAGACCTTTTATTTGCTGTATTTACTTTTGCCATAGCAGCAATGATTTTTATTTTATTAGCAAAAATATAAAAAAAAATTAAACTTATTGCTGTAAAATATTTTTTTGCTAACTTCTTACGGGTAATAATTTAGCTATTTAAGTATTAATGGTTTAAGGAAGTAACGAAATACCTAATTGCTAACGTCAGCACCCCTACAATTTTTAATAAATCCTTAACCGTTTCCATAATACCCGCACGATGTACCCTAAAGAAAGGCTAGAAAAATTAAAAGTATATTTGCTTATATCTTTTAAACCATTAAAGCTACGGCAAAAATTAAAATAAAAAAAATTGTATTAAAATTTTCAACGCAATTTTTAACAATTTGCACAACGATATTATTTATCGTATTTGGTATCATTCGATTGGTAATTTAATCTACATAACGATGTATAACAAGCCAATTCTTGGTCTGTCGCATCTAGGAGATTTAAAATTAAAAAAAAAACTGTGGTGCTGTAAATTCAAAAATTTCAACCCCTTTTTTATTAACTTTCACAAAATTATTCTTTTTCATATTTAGTATTATTATATTGGGAATTTAATCTTTATTACGATGTGTATCAAGCCATTTCTTGGTCTGTCGCATCTAAGAGATTTAAAATTAAAAAACTGTATCCACGACCAAACGTGGTGCCGTAAATTCAAAATTTTTACTGCATTTTTTAACAAGTTGCATAACAATATTTTATTTTCACATTTAGTATTATTCAATTGAGAATTTATTCTACCTCACGATGTGTATCAAGCCATTTCTTGGTCTGTCGCATCTAAGAGATTTAAAATTAAAAATCTGTATCTGCGGTTAAACGTAGTGCTGTAAATTCAAAATATTCAATGCCATTTTAAACAAATTGCACAACAATATTTTTTTTTTTCAATTTATTCTTCTTAACGATGTGTATCAAGCCATTTCTTGGTCTGTCGCATCTAAGAGATTTAAAATTAAAAAACCGTATCTGCGGATAAACGCGGTGCTGTAAAATCAAAATATTCAACGCTATTTTTAACAACTTGCACAGCAATATTTTTTATCATATTTGGTATAATTTGATTGGCAATTTATTCTTCCTAACTATGTGTATCAAGCCATTTTAAATATGTCGCATCTAAGAGACTTATGATGTGTATCAAGCTATTTCTTGGTCTGTCGCATATAAAAGATTTAAAATTAAAAACCGCTATTTTTAACAACTTGCACAACAATATTTTTTTATCGTATTTGGTATCATTTGATTGGAAATTTATTCTTCTTAACGATGTGTATCAAGCCTTTTTTTGCTCTGTCGCATCTTAGAGATTTAAAATTAAAAAATTGTATCCACGTCCAAATGTGGTGCTGTGAATTTAAAATATTCAACGCTATTTTTAAGAACTTGCACAAAAATATTTTGTATCTTATTTGGTATCATTCTATTGGAAATTTATTTTCTTTAATGATAAGTATCAATCCATTTTTTGATATGTCGTATCTAAGAGATATAAAATTAAAAAACTGATTCCGCGTCCTAACGTGGTGCGGTAAATTAAAAATATTCAATGCCATTTTAACAACTTGCACCACAATATTATTATCATATTTGGTATCATTCGATTGAAAATTTAATATACATAACGATTTGTATCAAGCCATTTTTAGTTTCTTAAGCATTTTGTAGTTCTTCTTTGGTTTCTGCGAAGATTACAATATCGTCTTTGCAGACGATTTAAGGTGGTTTCAGATTTTCGTTATTTTATATTATTTAATTTATCATTTTTTTCTTTTTAGTTGGTATATTTTGTTTTACAGCTTTTTTGTTTTTTTAACTAATATTAATTATCCTATGTCACAATTGCGTTTTAATTTAATTTTTAAAAACCCTTTTTTTACAATGCGAATTATTCAAAAAATCAATATTTATTGTATAACATCTCCTTCGTTATTAGATAACGTTTAACTAGAAATACACTTAAACATTTTTTCTTATTTAAGTTATATAATAATAATAATTTTAGTAGAAAGATAATCAATATATTATTTTAATGTGTAACCTTAATTATAATATTAATAAGGGTGTAACGTTAATTGTATAAAGTAAATACTTATACAAGTATGTATGCCGTATGTAAAAAAAAGATTTGTTCTTGAGTTAACTTAATTATTAAATGAAAATATAATTGATTAATTGAATATAATTTCGATTTAATTTATTTAATTTAAAGACTTTCCTAATTAATTATAGGAGTGGAAAAGAATTTAGGAAGTACCGCAAACGACATATCATTATTCTTGTTGGTTTTCTATTTGTAGAAGTTTTATCTGTAATGGTTTAATAGTTTCGGAGAGTTTTCATGTAGCGCTGATGTAATTTTAACTTATCTTTGTCACCGAATAGATATTTTAAAGATCTTTGTAATCCTGTGACTAAGTATTGTATAAAGAATGTAATAATTTCTTATCTTATTTCCAGGACAATGGATGGACGAATATTATTATTTTTATTCATTACTTGCTGGATGAATGGTAAGTTAAATTTAATATATTATTACTCCTAGGAAACTTACTAAACTAGTTATCTCTGCTAAATAATTTTGATTTAAAACAAAAAGTTTTCAACACGTTTACAAAGCAAATAATGATGATTATCAGATTACTGAACAGTTTTTTACGACTAACCTTCTTACGCCAAATGAATTAAGGGATAGATATGGCAAAATAAACATTTATTATACCTGTCCCTTCTATCTAACACTAATTAATTATCAACGTCAATTCTAGCCCCATTTCGTTTAACGACCAAAACGTTCATCTCCATTTACCAACGTTATAAAACACTATTCATATCGTATGTTTTTATACTCAAATTCGCAAATAATCACGTAACCAAGCAATGGGCGGGATGATATTTTTTTTGCCACAGAACATACAAATATAAAAAAAACATAAAATCAAAGTTAATGAATATGTAACAAGACAGATTTGTTAACTTATTCATATTTATTTTTCTAACGACGAGTTACCCGAATTAAATTAAAATAGTTTATTTACCCTTTTTTTTAATTAATTTTAAAGCCATCCATCCGAATAAAATTATTGATTTTGCTTATTTTAGGGTGATCAAATAATAATTTACTTTACGTTTTAAAGCCAAATATTTAAATTTTTTTAAATATTATCCTAGTAACTTATGGCAATTTATCAGGTCAGTAAAAGTTTTTGGCCAGTATTTAAAATAAATGGTCAGTATTTATAACAAAGGATCGGTATTTTATTTAAGATGTCAGTATTTATAATAAAGTGTCAGTATATTAAATAAATGGTTAGTATTTTATATAAAAGGTAATTTAAAATAAATGGTCAGTATTTAAGCTTGAGATGCTTTTCGCAAAAATGCCTTGTCCGATTCTACACTTGCTCGTGGAATTATTCTTATATAATCGTACACTAATTGTAAATGTTTCGCTCTTACTGTAATTCTCTCAAAACTGGCAATTTTGTCTTTAAAAATTTGTTCCAATCCTTGCACTTTAGTAATTTTAAGCTAAATAAAATTTTTTTGGATCGCTGACTGAGATACCCCTTTTCCAGTCTTCTCTATTTATTCTTGATCTTGTTTAAGACCTCGTTCTTCAATCTCCGTGTTTATTCTCTTTGCCTAGCTTCTTCTTAGTCTTCCTCATTTCCGTTTTTTCATGCGTTGCCACTTTAGTATATGTTTGGGTAGGCGTTCTAACCCCATTCATTGTATACCATATAAACTGGCTCGTTCTTATTTCGTCCAAAAATGCTCTTATTATATCTCTGATTTTCACATTTGGTATTCTTTTCATTCTTGACTTCCCTGTTGTTCACCTCCAAAAGTCTATATCGGTAGCATTTAGTAATTTTTCTGATTAGTCCTTTAGCTGCCATATTTCATTTCCGTACATTATGATGCTTTCTACAATTGTGTTGGAAATACGTTACTTATTCTCCTTTAATATATTTTTATCCCACATGATCTTGTTATAGCTCTTCGTCCTTCTAAATAGTTGTGGTATCTTATACATTTAAATTGATATCAAAAATAATAGAGATATTCTTTATTTATTTAAATGTTATTAATTTTAGACCTTTATAATAAATTATCCTCTAAATTACAGCAATAAATAACTTATTATCAAAGATATTTTTATATAAAATTTTTGTTTTATATTTGTAATACATAAGGCTTTTTTTTAATATTTTAATAAATTAGTTAACCACAAAAAATCTGAATATCGAAAATGCGGTGTTTTGCATAATAATTTTATTGATTACCATTAAAACAAGTTCTGGCAACGTCGAAATTAGTTTCATAATAATAAATTTTAAAAATTAAAGGGGCAAGTAAATGAAGGGGTCATGTAGAATTTCTGAGGGGTTGCAGATGAAGGGGTTGCGTGCGTATGCGACTTACCACTCTGCATTTCAATACTGTATCTTCTTAAAAATTGCAAGCAGAGCCAAATGCGAGTGGGGTTGGTCGAATATTTACATAACTTTTCCACCTGCGCTGTATTTTTTTCAAAAAATAAAAAAAAGAAGTACTTCTTCTTAATGTTCCCTATCATCAGTGTACTTGGCGACCAATCTGGCCCTTCTAATTCTATTTATCGTAAATCTGAATAACTCTACGGTTAACTTTCCGATCCAGTACCATAAATTCTTCAGTAAATAGGTCAGTCGTCTTCCTAGTGACCTTTTTCCTTTGATTACCCTGAATAATGAATTGAAAGTGGCTTATACTTTTTGATATTACACATGATGTGACCAAAGTAGGACAGCTTTCAATGTTTTATATTTGTAAGCAGTTTTTGCATGTGTAGCAGTATAAAATGCAAAACATTTCATAATAGCACTTTTATTTGTATGCTAGTTGCTTCTCACAGCATCCAGGCTTCCACTCCATATAAAAGTGTCGCATAGACGTATCATTTTAGAATGCATTTTCAAAGATGGAGTGTTAAATTTATATTGCTTAATACGTTTCTCATTTGGTAGATCGCTAATTGTGTCTTTTTGATTCTTATTATAACCTATTAATTATGATTTAGATTCGTTCCCAAGGATATTACTCTCTAAAGACGAGATATCATTTTTGGCTGACGATCTCGACCCTTGTTTTAGTTTTAGTCGCATACTTAGTTCTTAAAATATCTCTTCCCATCTGTCAACCAGTCTTTATAATTCCTTGGCACTGTCGGCAATCAGCATCGAGTCATCCGCATACCTTTAGTTATTAACGATCTCCCTATTTTTGAATTAAAAAGTTTTTCTGCATATTGGTTAAACAGTTACGTGGACAGTACCCCATCCTGCACTAAGAATTTATTTCACAGTTTAGAGCAAATATTGTTGTCTATACATATTATTTACCATACAAACGCCTCTGTTAACGATTTCCGATTGCTTTATGATTCTTGATAACTTTTCATTATTAATCTGCTTAAATGTCTTTTTAAAGTCGTTAAAACAGGCAAAGATATCACAGTTGACATCCCCTGCTTTCTGAATTGGAATATTGATTCTATAAAGGACATATTTTGTCCCTACTCCGCTGTTTAACCCAAATTGGGTATTACGAACATCTTCTTTTACGTTAAACCATAAAATTACAACCACAGTAATTCACTTACCATTACTTATGATCACTCACCATCATTTTTTTGGTTTGCACAAAGATTTTTATTCGCTACTCTCTTCATAATATTGGTGATAGATTCAAATTGTTTTTCTATGCTGCGTCCTTTGGGGCGTTTAATTTTGTTTATATTCTCTTTGATCTGTTCTTTAATATGTTTTATTACGTTCGAAACTTTGAGTTATTGCATACCATATCTCTTTGGTTGCGTTTATTTATCTGTCATATTTGGGCGTAATTTGAATCTAGTAAATTATAGTTGATATATACATTTGCAGCAGGGTATATTTTAGCAGATATGATGGAGTTTTCGTTCTAGTTGTGGTCATAGTTGGGGATTTTTACCTTCTTTTCACCTATTTATTATTGCACTTTAAAGACTTGGATCAACAATCCCTCTCTAGCATGTTGTCTTTTGTACTTCTTTACCTACCTTAGCATTACAGGCATCCATCGAGATTGCAATTTCTTTCTTTTTATTTGTTTTCCAGCTTGTGAGTGCATAATTTTTTTTGATATTAATTTGATTTGGGTTAGAGTTCAGTTTTGTGATTGCTACTTTATGTGGTATTTTTAGAAATCCCAAGATTGCTTTATATTTTTGTGAGTATGATTGCAACGCCATTTATTCTGCATACCATTATCGCCTGTAGGTGGTCATTCACCTCCAATAGGTACCTTGTCTCACTGCATCTTAGTATAACGATCTTTATTCATTTTAGTTTTTATATAGCGTTTTTTAGGCTTAAAACATGCTCCGCACATCCCATCTTCTAATTTAATGGTTATTTTTAGATTTTTATAGTTACATTTTTTGGCGGCATTATTCAAACCCCCATCAAATCCAATTGGGGGACTTAATGTTTTGGCATAGAAGTTTGTTTTGAACGCAGCCATAATCATTGGTACTACTTGGGATATTCATACAAATCTTTGATGTAATAGTTTTTATTGTCTTTTATATCTTACGCCGTTGATCAAACTATTTGGTTCATCCACCTTTAAATTTTTTTATTTTCTCTGGGTACTCGTACTCTTACCAAGAGGAAGAACTTGTTGTTTATCGTGACAACAGCTTGGTCCCCTTCTGTAATTGGTTCTTTCTATACTCTTTGAAGTGAAAGTTATAGCAAGTTTGCCTGGTTAATGACCATATGGCATTTCCTCAACCTTCCAATACTCTAAGCTACACTTTATTGTCGTGTGTGAAATTTCGAAATTGAAAATTTTAGACTACGAAATTGCACCACCATTAAGACAAACGATTTGACGTTTATGTTATATTTTAGAGCTTACTTTGCTCACTTTGTACGAAAATAATTTCATATTTATAAAACAGAAGTTTATTGTAGTTTTCCATTGTTTACTTTCGTATCTCAAGTTGATCTCTAATAATACTACCAAAGTACGAAAATATGAGACCTTTTAGTTTATTATATACCCTTTGGTTATGTAATGCTGAATTTTCGAACTGAAAATCAAAAATTCAAAAACCAAGAGTGTAACATCACAGTCACTGGTTATAGTAATAGTCCAGAGTTTTATTATTTTTAAAGTTTTTTAAGTGATTTCAAGTATAAAATTATCAAACAAATTTCTCTCTTAGTTAGCCAAGTGGCTTAGTGGTAGAGTTTAATTAGGATTGTAAAGCTTTCGGGTTCAATCTCCAAAAATTAAGGCGTTATCGAGGTATCATTAATGACACTTGATTGTAGAAAGAGCAGAAGGACCTTAATTTGTGGAGAGCCCCTTAAGGATATCTAATATATTAACTAATTAACCCTACCAAAGTAAAATGTTTGTTTTTATATTCTAGCATAAATGCCAAAATATAAATATATATTAAAAAAAAAAAATTTAGTAAAAGATTTGATTTAAATTATTAATCCTCAATTGTTTTTTGTCAATTTCAAACATAAATGCTTTTTGCTAAGGTGACAAACCGCCATTCTTTGTGGATGACAGTCCTTCTTTTAAAAGTTCTGTCCTTCCTCAAAAAATGTCCCCCTACATGTTTTTCTTTTCGATATTTAAAGACTAATTTGTAAATCTCTGTATTCGATGTGAGGCCGATCCGTTTCGCGTGATGTGACGTTTTTAATTTTATTTAAGGATAAAAAAATCATAAAAGAGGTAATGCCATATCAACGATAAATTAAAAAAAAATTATTGTTTATATCAAAAAAATATGCCATTGCTTTCAGCAATATTTGGAGAGGGGAAATATCTGTTGCATTTGGGTTAGATTGGCTTAGGTATATTTTTTTAATTTATTTGTGTCCTCCTTTTCATTGTAAAAAAAAGTTGGTCACCTTATTTTTTCTATTTTCTTTTTGTAAAATATTATTTAAAATTTTTTTATTTTTTTTTATTTAGCTTTATTAAGCTTTCTTCTTCTTCGTGTGCCTAGACGTTGCGGACGTTGAATAACCTAAATGATATAAATCAAACTAAAAATTACCGCACCGACTAAAATTACATTTGTGTCTGAAGTGGGTATTACATATGTAAACAAGAGTAACTAGGTGAACTTGCATAAATATATGTAGTTTGTCGGTATTTAGTTAAGAATTTGTAAAAAAATATTTTTCCATAAAGCAATTAAATAGTTTCAGGTTTCTGTAGAAAGTATTCAGAAATTGAGAATACAAAGTGTTACGTTATGATGGCCTGAGAAAATTATTTCATTAAATTTCTTAAAGGCTTTCAAATGTCTACAAGAAGAGATTCTAATGTAAAATGCAGTTTTATATAAATTGCTTTCAGCAACAAAAACATCAACAAATTCGCAGTACTGAATACAATAGTTTACTTGAGTCATTATATCTTCAATTTTCTTGCTGCAGCAAGAAGACATCAAAAGATGTACATTTCCACAGACATTCCCATTTTAAAAATCTTTTGAATTCCCACATAATTTATCTATAAATAACAAATTGCACCAAACCAGTGCATACATCACAATATATAATTGAAATCCTTTGTTGTATATATATATCAAAATCTATTATACGAAGCAAATTATTTTGAAATAAAATTCATTTACCAACAATGCAGATAAATTAAATGCACGCATAAATGCTCATTAGCTGTTCAAATCAGGAACAGAACAATGCATATATATTTTTTTGGGATGGCTTTAGAATATCTTCCTAAATTGACTTCCACTGTATCCTTCTTTCTAAATCCTCACATTTTGCCGGAAGAGGGGAATTAAATTATACTTTAGAATTACCAGGGGAGTTGACTAAGCATGCAACTTTATTTTTATCATAAAACAGCACGAAAATACATAATTTTATACATTACTATTTACAATCATAAAAAATCTTAATTGCATTAAGAATTTTCATTATTTTAATGAGCCATTATTTTAACTGTTGATAAATTACGTATTAGAGTATATTTGGTCACAAATTTTCATGAAGGGGTTTGTTGATGGAGCAAACAAGGGAGATTGTTTTTTGTTGAAGTGTATAAAGTTAATTAAGGAAGAAATTCGTTAAATGCATTCTCGTGTCCATTGATTGTGTAAATTTGTAGGATGAAGAGGTTTTCGGTGTTACAACAAGTTTTCCAACCTTTCTTTCTTTATTTATTTACTTTTTTCCTGAAAATTTAGCATTATTGAATTTTCTCTAAAATATTGTAGTTTATTACAGGTTCAAAAATCAATTTAAAAATTTCTATTTTAACCTTCTTTTTTGCTTGCTTTAGGAGCTCTTGTTTACTTTACACTGTTCTAGAAATTGGTTCTGGAGATAAACACAATTTATTTACAAGTAATTTAAGTGCAATACTATTCGTGCATTCTACCTTGTTTTATATGTAGAATATAACAAAACAAGTTAATCTCTTGGAAAACAGTGCGCTATGAACAAATATTTATCGCCTAATAGAAATAAAGCTTTACGTGTTTCCAAACTTCAGCAATTCACAAACAAAAAAACTATATTTCAAAAGCTATAGAACAAAAAATATCCTATCAATCACTTCCACCAAAACTACCAGATATTGTCACAGATATTTATGACAATGGTACCATCAAATTCACAAAATATTAATATTTTTTACATACATCAGGTTTAATCGTTTATATTCTCAAAATTAAATAAAATGTTGAAATTCTTTAAACACAAAATTATTTGTCATAGAGTAGAAGGGGCAGTTTAATTTATACAGACATACATAACATATTCATTTTCTCTGCGTCTATTATCTATAGAATGTTGGCGACAAGTTCAGTAAATGCCATTTTTAGCAGAAATGCTTAACAATTAAAACAATGAAGCTTCTTAATTTATGTAACGATAATCTATCCACCATTTTTTTTAAACATTGACCACTCTGACGTAAAAAAGATCTGTATTCTTTCAACCACCAATTGTTTGAGATTTGATTTACCATTTGGTAACATTTTTTTACTTTCTGGTAGTCGTACTAACCCCAAAGACTTAAAAATGCCTCCTGCAAAGTAAACAAAACATTGGCAACAACAAATAAATTTAAGCAATTCAAACCCGTGAAAAAATTACACTTTACCCAAGTTTAGCTACTAAAGAGATGTTTTTTAACTCCCTATACTGTAAATGTATTATCGAAAAACTGGTTATTTGAAAATTATTTACATTGTCCTGGAAATAACTGGGCGACTAAGCATCCGATTAGCTAATGGTCAGGTTAGTGTCATTTTAATTTTTTTATTTTTTTATTTAAAATAGGAAACGCCCTCTAACACCAATACTTACTAGTGTGCCCATACTTCTTTTTCAGGTGCAAATCCACTAATGGATGTAAATTCTCTTACTTTCGGGTTTAGGTCGCGTATTTTTATTAGTTGTTTCGCTAGCCATTGCATTCTTAAGGCGGAAAAGTCTGACGACTGAATGAAAAATTATTAGTGGAGGTGGGAGTTTAATGATAAAAATTTAGGTATTGAAGATTTCAAAACCATTTTCGCAATTTAAGATAAGGGAATTATTGTGAATCCAAATCGCTTCGCAAACTTTGCGCTTTTTATAATGAGGGATAATAGATAATAACTTTACATTAGTGAAATCAATTTGATGACCTGTCTCGAAGGAATGTTCGGCCAAAGCTGAGCCGCCGATGTTTTTAGGACGTACCGCCCGTGTCCTAATTTGCCGTTTGGTTTCGCCAAAATATTTTAAATTGCAATTAAAACAATTGACTTTATAAATTCCGGGATTTGAAAGAAAAATTTTGGTCTTTACATTGTATTTGTGTAAAATTCGTCCGATTTTGTTTGTGCAGTTTTCAACATATGGCAAAAATGCCAAAGAAACAGGTAGGTCCGTTCTTTTCGCGGTTTTTTATTTGTACTGATGGCTTTTTTCATACCACGATTAATTTCCCTTAGTTTGTAATTGTTTTTGGGTGGCGTGTTTTTGACGTAAGTCAGTTCTGAAGACGACGATTTCT
>JARJDX010008652.1:0-22267 GCA_030264735.1 Gymnusa sp. GC000175
AATTTCTTTTGTATAACTTTTAAGAGTGACCAATAAATATGTAAATGTCAACTTTTAAAAATGCTTGAGACTTCCTTGAAATGAATTTCCCGAATGAATACAGGTTGCGGTTGCGAAACCAGTTCGCTAAAATGACGAAAAATTTCTGCACTACACTAAAAGGGGGGTGTTTACCGACGAATAATTTATTAGAATGATAATTCACGAAAAATGTTAACGCAAGCAGATATAGCTTGTTACGGATTTTTCTTTATTTCTTAGCAAGCGTTGAAGAGCAGGTAGTCTTCTTAGCGACTATGCTGCTGTAGATGCGTGTTCCACCAACAGCAACTTTATCAATAATGAAGCAGATCTCCTGGTTAATCGTCGTCATGCTGTAAATGTATCAAGTCCCTTGCACATACTTTTGTACAACACGATCTGTGGTAAACATTCTAAGCAAGGTTGTGACCATTGACAACTAACAAAATCTGATACGCTATCTGGTGGTGAAAACTGAACTACACGTAAGAGTACCTGTCACTCACTGTGTTTATTGCACAATTTGTTGTATTGTGTTTATATTAATAAATAATTAAAAATATAACAAAACCAAAACCTGTGTTCTGCACCAAATGGATCTCTTTAATATTATTATTCTTGTAAGTCTTGGGTAATATCCCAAGCTCACCAAGTTGACAAGTTGACTAGTACTCTTTCAAGATCAGCTGTTTGAGCAAAAGTGTTGCCACCATCGGTGGTGTTAGTTCTCAATGGGGTAAAACTATATCTTCACGTTAAATGTTACATTCACATTTATTTTTAGGATATACATTTACTTAACTTTTAACACAATATTTTCCTCCTCATCTAGTTCTCATGGCCATTTTCCATTATCCTCTCTTTGCACCTATTAGCCAGATGCTCAGGGCCGTCTTAACAACATAAAGGGCCCCCGGGCACAGTTATGCACAAGAGGAGTCACACAAAGATTTATTTATACAATATTTAATGAATAATTTTGCAGACAAAACTATGAATTTTTTTTCTAAAAATACGACAAGCCCGCAAAGAAAATATTCAGTTATTCGATTTGAAAGTTTATCCTCTTCCGCCCTCTTCCAGCCTCATTTAATTTTCTGAAAGTTTTTTACTTTTCGGTTATGGGCGCGCAGGGTACCTATGATTGCAGGGCGTCCGGGCAGTGCCCAATGGGACCATACGTTAAGACAGCCCAGCAGATGCTCATTGTTTCCTCTTTCCCTTTACACAGTCTGCATAGTCCATTTTCTAATTCTTCCCAACAGCCTTTTCACCTTGCTATTCTTCTGACTCTCTTGTACTTCCTCTTTTCCCTGTCAGGTATCTCGGTATCCCTATCACCGTTATATCTTTAGGTTTTTTTATACTTTCCATGCCTTTCCGTTATAGTTTTTGTATTCCCTCTTCCTTTTTTTTGTTCTTCTTGTTATTAACAACGTGACACGTTAATTTATTAATATAATTAACTAACTACGTCTTATACTACCGGCCCTCTGTGCTTTAATTTTTATAAGGGTGTTTATTTTTCCTCGGCATAATATCGACACTAATTCCCTTTCATTGGCTATCCAAACAACGTGCTGCTGTGTATCACCCCGCTAGTTTTGTTTTGCTCTAACGCTAAAATTCTCTTGGGAGAAAATGTTATGCTTTTGGGTCGGAATTATCTTTTCTGATTGTATTTTTTTTATGTAAACAATGAATAAATAGACATATACGCCACTTTTGACAGAAACATATCCATATAATAATAAGTCTTAGCTGATTAAAATGGTAGTGTCTTTTTTTGTTGAAATATATTATGACAATATTTCTAGAATTCTACAAGTGACATCCGTCAGTTTTGATCATATTTCATTAATTATCAGTTTAAAAAGAATGACAATATGTCTCTGCCACTTTATATTCTTGGCATATATGATGGTAACAATTTCATTAACAATGTTGCTTAATAACGAATAACAATAAGTTCTTCCAAAATGAAATTTAAAAAAATTCAAAACATTTGTTGCGGAATTAAATAATGACATAATTGCACTATGACTGTATTAGAAACTTTCTACATACCTAATTATGTGACTGTAAAAGCCAAAAGATTGGTAAATATTATTTTGAACCAGTAAACTACTAAAATCGTTTAGTTATAGAAGTATGTACAAGCATACTTTGAACTTCTACCACCACACAATAGACAAAGGGTTTTTCTTCTTCTCTTTTTAGGACCTTGATCTGTGGTGATGATCACGCCGAGGTATTTAAATTTCATAACCTAGTTTACGCTTTGGTTATATACGGCTAATAAACATTGCCTTGATTCCTTGGCGACGGTTAATGATTCCGTGTTTCCTTCTGAGCTGACCATAATATATTTATTGGAGATTAGTTCGTACAATACTCCCTGAAGATCATCTTTAATTATTAATATAATTACTGCATCATCTGCATAGCGTACTATTTTAATTCCTTTTTTACCCATTTTGCATCCCTTGCAGACAATTTTGACTTCGTTGATTATTTTGTCCATAATCAAATTGTTTCCGAAGCTAATTTCTCAAATGACTGGGATTTTCTCTGTCATTTTGCCTTCTATTTTTAATGTTGTCGTATTGTTTCTGTTGAATTCTTGATCGTTGATATTATGCTGTCGATCTTTTTTTTCTCTTGGAGGTTTAGTACATCTATTAGCCTTACCCTGTGAGATCAACGAAGAAAACTAATGCGATCTTGTTGTACACTTTAGCTTTATCTGTTATTTGGCGTATAGTGAATATAGCGTCGATAGTGGACCTGTTATGACGGAAGCCTTGTTGTTCCTTGCCAATTCTTGTACATGCTATTTCAAATGATAACATTTGAACGTTTTTCATTTATTTATTAACGGGTCTTTTTGGGTTTCGCAATGTGTTTCAGACTTTCATCTGCGTCTCATAAAGTTTGTGCTCCGTTTCTATTGTGAATTTCTACCAGTAGTTTTATTTTATTGTGTGGATTGCTTTGTACTTTTTATTCCTGATTGCTTTGTATTCGTCATAATTGATGTTTATGCTTCGGTACTGTACGTATTATTTCTGCTAGTTTCCTTACTTTTTCACAAAACCACGGTGTTTTATTTCCTTTCCCGCCTTTCATTGTTCTTTTTTCCAATGCTTGTTTAGTATTAGTTTTTTTCTTTTTACCATGACGCTTCAATAATGCCTTTAGGTTAAATTCTGTTGTCAATATTTTTCATTAGTCTTTGTTGCTTAAGATATTTCATCGGATAGTGATTTTATGTTAGTTCTGGCTTTACATATTGCGTGGCATTTTATAATTTAGCAAGTACCAGGTGGTGGTTGGTTCCCGTTTGCTGATCTAAGAACCCTCGCATCTTAAACTTTTGATGGATATATATTTCTGGTCGTCATTGTGAAGCTAAAATGTGTTATTTATTCACAGCTCGTTTTAAGCGCAGTTTATTCAAATTTCCCAATTTTTATTGATTGCTTCTCCATTAAACCGATTTGTTATTCTAGTGATTTTGATGTTTTCAGACTAACATTGAGATCCTTAGTATTATGATATCGTCGCGTTCGGACATCCAACACTGTTTATATTGTTAGATTTATGTTGTCTTGAAGTTTAGTTGTGTCTGGGGATATACACTTACAATATCGGTGCCTTTTTTCGTAAAGATTGAGCGTGGTTTGTAGCAGTCTGTCGTTATTGTACTATACATGTCTCAAATGTATCGTGCACAAGTAGTTCGACTCCATGGGCAACTCTCTAGTTTTTGACTTCTCTACTGTAAATTAGGAAGTAGTTTTTACCTTTTGTGCTGCCTTTTCCCATCTTTTTGGTTTCGGAAATTTGCTCATATATATGTTTTATGCTTCCCCATTTTATTCAGGACCTCTTGATTCTTATCATTCAGTGATGTTACATTCCAACATGCGTTTCGTTTTCCGTTTAGGTTTCGATTTCGCTGTATGTGGCCTCGTCGCATTAACATTGCTTTCAGTCCAGTCCAAGGCTACTTTACAAGCATTTAATTGATGTCGCTTCCAGCAGGTTGCTGGCCTTACTAGAACTCTATTCTGTTGTGGTCCGCTGGTGGTATTTTTTTCCCACCTGTCCGCCAATCTAGTCTTCGATGTTCTGACATTAAGTACACGTTTGATGAGGACAGACAATACCACACGGATCCACAATGGCCGCCTTTTCATTGACTTTTCTAATTATCGCTTATTTTTATAAATCGGCGATTTTTGTTTTTGATGTTGGAAATGGGAGCACACCAAATTATGTCTCATGTTTATTAAAATAAGGTAACGAGTAATTTTGTAGTAAAAAAAATTATTTTAGTTTAAAGAAAACAAATTTGCTCAAAATCGGACTAATAACTGGGTTTTCGTAATTAGTGACCAAATATAGAAACATGAGCTTTTATGTGGTTTTTCAATTTTTTTGTTTTCTGACCATTTCAAAAACTAAAATATTTATTTATAAAATGGTCATAATTCAATTAATTTTCAATCAAAAAAGTTAAACAAAAAAGGTGTATACAGGGTGTCCGTTTTTCGAGCCCCACGATTGGGATCTCAAGAACCGTTAAAGATAAGGAACTCCTATTTGATTTCTAGATTCTTATTGGTTCATAAGAAGTATGTAGGGTTAATTTTTTTGCTGTTCCTGACAGATAGCGCTCTAATCGGCCAAATTAGTATTTTTGCAAATATGGTGCAGACAATCGGAAAATGCTTTTCATGGCCCATTCAGATGTTGTAAAATGATACCCCCTTGCCCCTAAAGAGTGGGCTGGGAATAAAGTGTAAAATTTGAGATGGAAATCTGGAAATGGAACTTATCCTTACCCGATGTACCCCAGTAGAAAGTTACACGGTCGAATTTTGTACCCTGTATTGAAAGCATGTAAAATATTTATTTAAATATTTAAATTTTTAACACTGCCACAATCCCCAACCCGCCTTGCCAGCGTTCTAGGGTTTTATGGTTAAAAACCTTATCTGGTCCGGAGATGAGAAATCATAACACTCCAGTGGTTCGGAATCTACGCTAAACTGGAGGTCCACCTGTAATGTAAGTTGCCAGCTTTACAGGCAGAAAAGAGGCTATGCGTCAGGAGTGAGCTAACGACGATTGAAAAATGTGATAATTTTAAAAACCACTTGTAAAAGTAGCACAAAAGTCCAACATTTTCAATCTTTTTTAAAATCTAAAACACTAGATAAAATGGACGGAAAAGTAAAGATCTTCATTAAATACGCTGCGATCAAGAGTAACGCGACTAACAATATCGTAGACTTTGGGTTGATCGCAAATTTGTGAGCTTGAAGAAGTTACTAAAAAAATGTTTGATAAAGCCGAAAAGCAAGATCCATTAATATAAAATTAAAAATTTAAAAAGTGTATGATAATAGCATAATTGAATTTTGTTTATATTTTGCATTTAGCCAAAATTAAGATGACAAAAATATTTTTAAAATAAATTTAAAATAAGAAATTTTAAAAATCATGTTTTTAAACAATAAAATTATTTTATTTCTCGAAGCGGAAGTTGCAGGGTAAAAGTAAAAAAACAAACATTTCTACAGAAATTAAAACGTGTAATATCATCAAGTTAATTTATGTACATCTCGTTATATTATACAAAGAAGAACAAAATTTTAAAACAACAAGGAGTACATACATATTCGTGTCTCTTAATATTTTACAATTTATACAGGAAAACATATTTAAAACAAAAATTATATTTTTGGCCTTTTTTGCACATACCCACTTATTCATATAATAAATGAATAAATAAACTCAACTTAATTCTTAATACTTAATATAGATAAGAAAATAAATCGGAGATTTTTGAAATTTAATTTTTGAATTAAAAATTATGTCCATATTACAAAGTACGTACATCTTTTCAATTTTTGTTTTAATTAAAATAAATTAAAATCAATTTTTATGTGCAAAATAATAATAAATTAAAGAAATTTTTGTTGATTCTTTAGTTTTGAAAAAATGTACGTACACTACAAACTACTTATAAATATATACAGAAATTGGAAATAAATAATAATTTACTTTATATTACATTATATTAACAAAATAAAATTAAGTACGATATAAAAGAAATTACTTTCAAGAGCCTAAATTGTGTCCGTGATTAGCTAAATGAAAATAAGGTGTATAACTACCAGATCCTGTGGCTTGTAAGGGATAAACACCACCGTAAGGAACGTGATGTGAATAAAGTAATCCGGAATGTGTATGATGTCCTGGAAATCCGGGAAAAGATCCAGAAGCACCGACATTGGGCGGCGGAACAGTCGGCGAGTTAACATCCATTCCAGGATTTTGCTTCTTCCATTTCGTCCTTCGATTTTGGAACCAAATTTTTACCTGAGTCTCAGTCAAGCTCAAACTAAGAGCCAAATTTAGCCTTTCACAAACGCTCAAGTAACGCGTCGTCTTGAATTTGTTTTCTAACGCCACTAACTGCTCGTATGTGAAAGCAGTGCGGGCACGTCGTGGTTTCCCCGATGTGTTTTGAGATTTGGAATCTGATTTTTTCTTTTTCGAGTTTGGATCCTTCAAGTCATCGCTTATGTCGCTCTGCATATCTTCATCATCATCCGAATGATGCTCTTTTCCTGCAAGAAAATTTAACCGAGTTAATTATAAACTTATATTTATATATTTGTGTGAATGCGCAAATGTTTTGAAATGGAATTAGAACAGTAAGGAATATTACAATGATACCCAACATAAATACTTTGGCAACTTTACAGCGTCTTAGCATTCCGGTAGCGTTTCCCCGGAATCGTAACGCTAGAACT
The DNA here is from genome assembly GCA_030264735.1 of Gymnusa sp. GC000175. Classification (NCBI taxonomy): domain Eukaryota; kingdom Metazoa; phylum Arthropoda; class Insecta; order Coleoptera; family Staphylinidae; genus Gymnusa; species Gymnusa sp. GC000175. The sequence continues at coordinate 6,852 of JARJDX010008652.1, forward strand.
CCGGGACATGTAATTAACAGTCTTAGCGTAATTGCCGGCGGGCTCGTTAGCAAGCCGTGAACTTTGTAATTAATCCTTTGGTTTTGCTTTAAGCAGACATATTAATTATGAAGCCATTGCTAGTATAGTTTACTTTATGGAATTACGAATTTAACCACCCCCTTTTATCCACTCCACAAACTCATTTTAATACCATTATTATTATTACTACGCTAAGCAAAACACATTTTAGAAAATTGATAAATTTTACTTAATACATATCTAATTAAAACAGATTTGTAATTAAAGGTTTTAATATTTTTTCATTTACAGTGTGCTGTGAAATCAACCAATGGATCCCATTGATGGCTAATGGTGAGTACTAAATTTATTTCAAAATTAGAGTTAAACATTAAATTAGGTCAAAATATAAAATAAGTTTCCTTAAGATGCTTATAGTTTTACTTGTTTTTGAAAATGTGTGTATAATTCCATCGTCTAGTATTTCTATTGTTTTACTAAGTTTTTAAAGTATATCCTCGATACTCCTGATTGAAATGATTCATTAATCGGCTCTAAACCGGTATTTAAGTAGCGGTTGAATCGGCAAATCCAGGGCTCAACTATGATTAAGCGCCGGTAATTCCAGAACATTACGGCATCCTGTGAAATCAATACGTAACAAGCGACAAATGTGTTAACCGCATTCATTTGTTTGTTAACCGCTGAAACAATGCACTGCGGTGGCGCTGTCAACTAGACGTTTATGGATATGCCAACGATACTTACGGGGGATTTCGGAACAGATCCGACAGATCCATCGGGATTTAGGAAAAAAAAACAATTTTTAACTCCCGCCCTTGCACGTATCGGACTTTTCGTTTTTTTTTGTCGCGTATAATCAGTCGTTATTATTTTTATAGCCGTGAATAATAATTATGCGAGTAGGATATTAATCGAACATTTTAATAATCAAAAGCGCTATGAGATTAAGGATGTATAATTGGATTAATAATATTTATTTTGTTGCAAGCTGTATTTAAAAATAAAAATTCTAGGTAATCACAAGGCCACATAAATTCATTTAAATATTAATTTAAAATAAGTAGAAGAATTTTTGGGTTTAAGACAAAATTATTAAATTTAAAATATACATGAAAGCAGAGTAGCCAAGCGGTAAAATGCAGGACTGGCATGCTAGAGGTCCCGAGTTCAAATCCGGCACACTCTGGATTTAAAATTTCTTTCTGCTCTCGGGTGGTTCGGAAGTCACCTTAAAAGCCGTTGGTTCCGTCTGTGACGTAACACCTGCCCTGTTACTCACAAAGACGTTAAAATTAGGCTGAAAGTAGACTCTGTCTACACCCGACAGTGAGAACCTTCGCTCAAAAACGGGTCCATTATATATAAAAATTTTTTTTGCTCGTACATGGGTGCGCACTGAGTGCAAATGTTGCATTGTTTACGTTTTGCGCGTTTGCTTGTACTTTCCGTGCGCACTTATTTAGCGTTTTGCGTAAAACATGCATTTCAGGTCGCACTGAATGCAGATTTCGTTGCACTGCTCTATAGTCAGTGAAGGACATAAAATGATCAAAAAATTATATCTAACGAGAATATCTTATGTTTTCTATAGCATTTTTTTCGGATAATCACCGTCTTTTGAACACCTAACAACATGCAGATGATGTACCAAAAATAAAATACTTTCTAGAGAAAATTGTACATAAACTCACTGATGAAAATGTAGTGATATTCAGTTAGTATTATACGTTTTAGTTCTAAAGATCATTTCGTATGCTTATCTGTCAAGCTCAAGAATCTGGCGGGCGCCAGATGTGTTTTGCTTGTTTAAGAAACTAGAGCAGTTTTAACTAAAACTGGTGTAATGCATAACGTACATTGAACCAGTGCATGTACTCATTTTACCATTGTCCATTGCCTATTGTGTTAATATTGTGGTTGTTTGCCATTCAGTGCTTCTGATTATGTGATCTCGATCATATGTCCCAACCAATTAAACTACCTTTAACAATTATCTTTTTTTCTTTTACATTTTTGGAATCTACTCTTTTTTGTTTCTGTACTTCTTCATTTTACTACTTCAATTCCTCCGCGTTTATTTTCAGCTGTTGCTTTTAATTTATCACCAAATTTGACCATCATACATTAAGGCAGGCAGATATACTTAATTTCTAGTTTTTGTCTTGATTTCCCATAGAAGATGTTTTTATATAGTTTCTCCTCTACTTAAGACCTTGAACTAATCATGAGTTTCCAGAATATTTCAATCTTGGATAAGAATTTCTGGAAAACTAGGACCTCTACAAAAAAAAAACGTTTGCAAGTATGCAACCTAGGAGGTTATGGACCATTGTTTTGTCTATAAAATGTTCTTTGCTGAATAACTTTTGACCTATATTAAACCTATGGTACTTTCGTTAATGTAAAATATAAATCTGTTTTATCCTTTGATATTATAGTTGGTATAGTTTTTTGACACAGATCAGTCAGGACCTACGAAGCTTATCAAAGGTATAAAAGAATAAGAACAGAAACTCACGAATTGGTAAGAAAAACAAAGAGAGAATACTGAAATCCGACTTCTATAGTGAAGAGAAACAAATATGGAGGTTTACAAGACAGCAGAGAAGTGAGATGAAACAACTAATAGAGAACCATATCTTACACAACAATATAAAAGTGAACAGGAAAGACTACCATAAACACCATACATACAATAAGTAAATAAAGAAACAGCCATAATAGAAGATGATGTAATAGAAGCCCTGGAAAAACTAAAAAATCGTAATTCTCCCGGGCAGCACCTAATAGCAAATGAACTACTAAAATACGGCGGACGGCCAGTGGTTAGGCAACTTTAACTACTAATGCTTATAAGATGAAATAGAATCCCAGATGAATGGAGAACAGCGATAGTTATATTAATGCACCAAAAGGGGGAAGAAGAAGACTCAAATAACTGCAGTTGTATAAATATATTAAGTTGCACACTAAAATTAACAACAAAAATTAAAGAGAGAACACAATTAGAGAAATAACAACAGGGGTACAGATCCGACCGATCATGCAATGATGTGACATTATAAGAAAAGTAAAAGAGAAATCCTTAGAGTACAATATTTCGGCCTACCTATGTTTGATAGATCTAATGAAGGCATTTGACAGACTACAAATAGAAGATGTTATTCGCATATTATACAGCAGGAAAATCCAACTGGACCTAATCAAAAGCATCGAGAATATATACAAAGATAAAAAAGCAGTAGTAGCGCTAACAGAAGGATGTATAGAAACAATTAACTACTAATCAGGAATTAGGCAGGGAGCCCTCTCCTGTTTAATATTTTCGTAGATTAAATTACAAAATAAATAAAGATCTGAAAATCATGTGCTAAGCGGATGACTCAATAATAATGGCATAAATTGAGAACGATTTGCAAAGGATGATATACGAATTTTATAAAGCCGCAAAACAATATAATATGTCAAACACCAATGAAAAAGTAATAGCAAGAGAACCGAACAGATGCAAATTAGTAGTCAAAGACAAACCAATAGAAAAGGTAATGGAGGTTCACTACCTAGGCATCAAAATATCTTGCAACGGAAAAATTGAGGAAGAAGTAAGACCTCCAGTGAATAAGCAGAATGGGATAGCGGGATGCTTTAACAGTACCATATTTAGAAACAAAGTTCTCTCATTTGAAACCAAGGTAAGAATTTATAAGAGTGTACGACCAGTAATGACCTACACAGTTTAAACAAGACCCGATACTAGTGTATCACAGTGAATGCAGGAATCAGCGGAAATGAAAATATTGAGGAGAATAACAAACAAGTCACGAAAGGATAGAAAAAGGAGTGAAGACATAATACGGACATGTAACATGGAAAACATCGACTAATGGATTAAAGGAAGAAGAGTGGTATGAGACCACATGGAAAGGATGACAAATGACAGGGTAGTGAGGATCGTAAGAAACAAGTCGCCGAAAGGAAGAAGACAAATACGGCGCCCAAGAAGCGATGGAGCGATGATTTATAAGCCAGAGAATTAAAAAGAAAACTAAAAATATGCCTAAAAATAAGCGGGAAGAAAAAGAATGTCGTAAACAATAGTTTTGGCTACAATATAACATAACTTGCAAAATGATTTTTGAGTTTTTAAAAGGGCACGAATCCTGGAGTTTCATAATTTTATAATTTTGGTAAAGAATTTCTGGAAAACCAGAACCTATATCAAACACGAGTTGCGAAGACGTGATCAGCATGTTTTTCGTTAATATGTGAAAATAAATAATTTTGAACCTTTCTTGTCACCAAATGTTTGGAAAAATTTCCAGATTTTTGCACCTTTGAAACTTGTTGACCAAACCTTAATTTTGTTTGGATGTCGAATTGAACCACGTCTGTGAGTTCTTCATCTGGAAAATTCTTTTTCTTCTTCTTCTTTTTCTTCTTCTATATTGTCTTGTAGAATTAGATGTTTGGGAAAATTTGCAGATTTTTGCACCTTTGAAACTTGTTGACCAAACCTTAATTTTGTTTGGATGTCGTATTGAACCACGTCTGTGAGTTCTTCATCTAGAAAATTCTTTTTCTTCTTCTTTTTCTTCTTCTTTTTCTTCTTCTTTTTCTTCTTCTATATTGTCTTATAGAATTAGTTGTCACCGTTCATATCGTTCATTGTTGATGACCTAGACATCGGTGGTTGTTCCTTATTAAATGGTCAGATATTACAGTTTTTGAGCTTTAATTGTTATAAGTAGCTTTTTATCTTTGCAGATTCAGACATCTTGGTTATCAAATACAATTTTAAAATGGAACAAATCATATGTTAGAGTTTTGTACAATAATTTTTAAAAAACTGGGGTCCTAATCGAACAACAGTTTTCTCTATAAAATATGCCGAAATGAGCAAAGTTAACTAAAGCTTCGCTTGCTTGACCAATGTACCCCTCACCGTTAAATTATATCCTTTGGGTTTATCTCAAAAAGAAAGTTTAAATTATTAGGTTAAAAATCTAATGTGGCCAACATCTGACTTTAGCATACTTCGACTTCAACTTTATTTTGTTGAAATTTATGTTGACAATTATTTCACTAGTGACATCATCACTCTTAACAAATATCACTCTGCAATAATTTCATTAATAATGTTGCTTAGCAATAGATAAGTCCTTAAAAAATTAAATAATAAGATTTCAGCCCAATATTTGTTAAAAGCCAAAATATGATTTTTTGTGGTAATATCTTAATATTAGTTTTTGAGAAATCTTAACATAACGACATACACAGACATGTTTATTTTGGTCAATTCTCGTTTAGGATCCTAAAGGGTCCTACTTACTATCGTCTGATAAGGTAAATATGCTTAATTGTAGATATATGTCTGTTCTGTTGCTTTTTGGAGTAATTGCACAGATGCGAGTGTACCTTATGTTCCGTATGTTGTCGTTGCGATTGGCGATTCAAATTAATTTTTCCCGTCATATTTTATTGCACATGGTGGGTAAAATAAGGTTATGACAGATTAAAATAATAGCAACTCGATGTTTTTTTGTGGGCCGTTTTCTGGGTGTTTTCTTATATTTGGTGAATTTGTAAGTATCGTTTAAATATGTAAACACATATAAATAAAATAAAGTACCCACCATGGGATGGTACATTTTTTCTCGCTAGAGGGCGTATCGCTTAGCTTGAATCGCGTATAGAGAAAAAGAACTGTTACTGCATCAAGTGTTCTTGATTTCGTTTATACATTAATGAAGTAAAAAAATCTTTACAAGGAGATTTATCATCAATGCGTAAAATTCATTTGTGCAACCATTCAAAACTTCTAAGGAGCACATCGTACACAGGTTGAAGAACACTCTTCTCAAGGATGACATATGTAGTTAAAAGCTTGGTTCATTAAAATAACAATCACTGCGTCTACCCGGGGACTTAGTACATATTTATAATCTCTGCTCCTAATTTTGATACAGCTGAAATTGATATATTTGTATCTAAAAATATTTACTAAATACTTGTTGGGTTATTGGCTGCAGAAAACACGAATGAAAAATGCGCATTCTTAAAGTCAATAAATACGTCTCGCAATCGAAATGTATAGAATACAAATACGTTTCTTATCAGACAATTGGCATTATTCGTATTTAAAGAAATCCACTGAAAGTCTTAAGCATGATTGTTCAATGTAACAAGATATAGGATAATTTAGAAATTAATAGATTAATTTAAGAAGGACTCAAATTTACGAGTTTTCGAATATGCGAATAATAGAAAATACATATTTGCTATTATAAAATGAAATGGTCCACGTAAAGCCAATTTTAAGCTTTACACCTACCCATATACTTGCATATTGTTATATTACTCGCATTACGAATACTCGTCATAAATTTAAGTCCCGCTTCATTTTATAATAAAGCGTAACATGGATTAGATTAAAATGATTTCATTTTTATTATTTGCCATAGGTTGGACAATCGATTTTTGTCTTAATCTTTTAAAGGTTTAAAGTGTTAAAAATTAAAGAAAAATAACTTTTACGTTATTAAAGTTGATTTTTTTTAATCCAGCATCTTGTCGAGAGCGAAGAAATGGTTGTCCACAATAATATAAACATAAATATTTACATATTTTTATTCTTACTTTTATACTAGTTGTGATAATTTTTAAAATCTTGGTAAAATTATTTATAAAGAAAACGGATCACAGTCCACTACTTCTTTGTGCTTACTTTTCTAAACATTTTTACTCATTTAAGCTTGCATTTAAAAATTAATTATTTATTGAATAAAAATTTCAAAAGGGATATCGACCGAAGTATTTTTGCCCTTTTTTTTCTTGATATTTACAATTTTTTCAGTATTAGAAACAATAAATAAATTTTGGTGGCATTTCTTTTTTGGTTTGTACCTAGGGCTGTCTTAACGCCAGCAAGGGCCCCGGGCACAGTTATGCACAAAGATTCATAGATTATTTAGTGAATAATTTTGCAGACAAAACTATGAAAAAACTTGCTAAAAACACGATAAGCCCGGCAAGAAAAAATTGAGTTATTTGATTAATAGTTTATGACTTGTTTCATATGCGCGCAGGGCCTCTATAATTACAGTGTCTCCGGGCAGTGTCCATCAGAACCATACGTTAAGACGGCCCTGGTAATACCCAATGGCACAATACCGTTTTATCCATTGGCACTCATCTTGCCAATGCCAGTCAATCTACGATTTCTATGTCCAGAATACGATTTAACCCTTTGACTGCTAAAGGCGTATGAATATGCTTTCATATATTTATTTATATGTATGAAACGCGTAAACAAATTTAAAAGATTTTGATTTGCCTTTAGTCACAACAATCCTACCGACTGCGCCATTTTCGTTTTGACGAAACACGTTAAATTTTTCAGAGGCCTATAATAGAGCCCCCTCATATTTTATAGTATGTATTAAAAACGTATATATACGCCTTTGGCAGTCAAAGGTTTCATAGGAACTTATATTTATATACTTAAAAAGCAGGTACATTTTCGCCACATAAATAGCAATCTCTATATGTCGGATTCTAATAAAAATCAAATGCGTTTACGAAGATTCGCCACGAAGAAAAGAATTAACATCACGCATGTAAAAAAAAATTAAATGAATATAAAATAAAATAAATCCCAATGTACGATAAAGTCAAGTATTAGAAATATCAGATTTATTTTTAAATATAAATAAAACTTCGCCATGAAATTGTGTATCAATTTTAAAAACTAAAGTGTTTTCATTTATTATATTTGTTCACTGAAACTATTAATAAATTGTAAAACTCCTTAGGTCCATCAAGTGCCAAAATTTTCAACAAATTGCTTTAAATGATTTGGATTACTCCGACACGTCAACCTAATTGACAAAGCAACTTGTTACCGCCCATTATAAAAAAATATTTTTTTGTGTAAAATATTTACGGGACAATTCATTTAGTACAAAATTAAATTTTAAACAAGCTGCCAAAAGTTAAGTTTTGTAATAACTCTCATTTTATGTTTTAAATTTAGTTTTTACTTAAGTAGAGTTGGTTAACTAAGAAATGATTTGGATCCTACAAAAGTAATATATTTATCCGTTTAAAACTTTATGTTTATGTTTTATGGACTTATTTTTTCATAAGATCTCTTTGCCCATAAACATCCATTCGTGATCTACACTTGGATGTGTTGCAGCCGCATGTCAAAATATTTTTATCTCAAAATGTTTCAAATATAATATTCTTTGCAGCTGTCCACAAGCAATCACTCCATTTTAAAAGGTTGATTTATAAAATATAAAAGGTTCCGAATAAAATAAAAATATTTTTTTTTTTACCTGTGTACCGTGTAATCAAGAAAAACGCATAATGTGTTATAACTCATAATAATTGAGATAATTCGAAAATGTGTTTTATGCATCATGTGTAAAAATAAAATTTTGCTGGTGCACAGTAACAATAATTTAAAATCTAATTATTTAAACAGGTTTAAGCGGGAAAAATCGTACCTTGTTTACTTTAAGACTGTTTAGAAAATATAATAATTATATTTAATTTTAATTTTGTCGTTTTATATAAATCAAATGAAAACCACAAGTGTGAGAACCCAGGCAACCACAACAGATAAAAGAACTCAATTTTCTACATTGAAAAACGTGTCGCCTGAAAAAAATGTAATAAAAATCGATTATGATTAATTACATTCACACCAGTGCAAATATAATTAATAGGAAAACTTCGAAAATATTATACGCGTTATATGTAAATATTATTGTGGAACTGCAACTCGATCGACTAGGATGTTCCGTATACCTTACTTTAAATATTTTTACCATATTGGGTACTATGCAAAGTATATTATGGAAGTGGTCATAAAAGCTGCACGAGAAGTTAAAATTACACATTAAGATAACCCCTGATCTACAGCTTGACCAGTATATATTGGCATGTGAAAAATATTTTAAATAAAATTTTTTTATCAAATTTTGCCACGGGCCTTAGGCGCCAAAATACTTTTTCAGAGGCTGTATAGTACTTTGCTTAAAGATAGCGCTACCCCTCCCACTTTCAAGTGGGAGATACATGTGCGCACTTATAAGTTGTCAGCCAGCTAGATTTGGTCAAGCTGTACACCAATATAACTGAATAATTTTGGAATTATTTGAATTTTTAGTTTATCAAAATGTGATAAGTTTCTACCCTATGCACATTTATATTAAATTGACCATGCATATGACACTGCCAGTTGGAATTTATTAAAAGAATCAAAAATAACTAAAAAATGAAACTGGTAGATATTACTTACTTCCCTAATATTTTAGTTCTAAAATCGTACGCATAATGCAACGTTTGGAGCAATTATTTTGGCGGACCCCGTATATAAGCCAGTAAGATTATTACTGGATCCACTCCTCTCTTAAGTACATAAATATTTTTATCGATTAAATATTGAATGTATCGAATTTTACTGGATTTTAACTAGGGATTACAAATTTGCGAACTTCTTCCATTACCGGTAGTTCGGTAAAATTATCAAAAAAAAGCGTTACACCGGCAAATTAGTTGTAATTCTTTAAATCATGAAAATAAAATAAAAATTCATAATAAGACATTTTATTTGATTTTTGTATACTGTGACCAATGAAAATACATTGTATACTGAACATAAATAAAATTCAACAATTTGGTTCAAGTACATGTACGTGCCTAAAAGTGTTCAAATAGGGTGGATAATTTTTAGAGAATGATTTTAATATTAGGTTGTAAAAATACAAAGCTAAGCAAATTTTAAAAATAGTAATAATAATAATAATAAATATTTCTTATTTAATAATAATTTAAGGGCCTTCAACCAGTGGCGCACGCAGAAAAATATTACGAAGCAAATTAACTTTAAAAAGTTAGTGTTTTCTTGATTTTGGATATGTACCTATTTTGTTAATTTATTATGATTTTTTTTTCGGGGAGAGATTTATCCCCTTCATCTTCCCCTACCCCTCCCTTCGTCTTCGCCACTGCCCCAAACCGATTTTTAAAACACATTCAAATCTTAAAACATTTTTTAGCCCAAAAGAAGTGTACCATAGTTATGCACATAATTTACCGAATTACCGGTAAAAACAATATAAAATAAGAAATAACCGGTAACAATTTTAGGCTAAAATTTGCAATTTACTGTTTAACCAGTTTACCGGTTATGCAATCCCTAATTTCTGCACATCTTCAAAAACACACAATTTTCTGATTTTAATAGTTATACATAATATCAATATTTTTGTAAACATTTTTAAAAAAATATTTTTCCACTGGCAAGTTTTTTCTTAATTGTTTTTATTATTTTGTAAAACTAATTAATAACATAATGAATTTATTTTCGTAATGATATTAAAAAAAACTTTCTATCCTAAACAGAATTCCTAAATTGAATGTGCTAAAAAATTTTTTTAAGCATTTTGGACTGTCAATCCCTAATCATAATTTTTGCGGCGGCCCAATAAAATATTAAATGACAAAATCTGTTTTAATGTCTAAGTCTTAGAAATAATAAAGCATATAACATTATTTCTGTCTAAATATAAATTTAAATTGGAAACGAAAAATAATTTAGGGCTATCTACCTATATAGTTTAACTATTAAGTTTTTAAATGTCCAGTTAGAAAGCAAAATTTATCACTTAACTACGCAAATTTTTAAATCTTGGGTACAGCTCGGTTAAAAAAAACCATTAATAAAAATTAAATAATATTTAACACACATGAAATTTATTTTTAAATTAAATAAACGCTTGCAAATCATGAAAAGTACCCAAAAATTAATAACAGACACAAATACATTTAAAATTTTCACCAAAAAGAAATCAAATAATAAGCCAATTTAAGCAATAAAATATTCAGAATCACTTTTATTTGTTGCGTTGTTTGTGAAAGCTGCGCAATTACCTGCAGCAATTTTCACCGGATATTTTTCCTCGAATACCTTTGATCTAAAACTTACTTTAGACACATATTTTACACTACATTAACTCACGTAATAAAAGATATGGGGTGTATGAATATAAAATATCCATTTGTGTGAGGAAGCAAATTGATTCAAACACACAAACACAGTTTTAAAAGGAAAACTTTTATAAAAGTGGTATTGAATTAAAGTCAATAAAATTCTTTAAAAATGAACAAAATATTAATTTTTAAATTTTAAGAGTATTAATTATGTTGTGGTTAATAGTCGACATATTTTTCATTTGCAAAATTTTCGGGATATTTTGGTTGCCTATTTAATTTTCATATAAATATTTAAAAATTTATATTTATATTGGGTAAAATGTTATCAGGAATAAAGGTGAACGAGTTTCTTGTGATAAAAGCTATTAGTTTCGCGCTGCATGTATTTTGTTTTCAATTGATTCAATTTATTCAATTTATATTTACCTGTTTCGCTGCCATCGAAATCTGATGAGCCTACAGATTCTTGATTGGGTTTCCAACAGCATATGCCATCACTAAAAACTGTCTGTTTCCCCGTGAATTTGTTGGGGTCTAAAATGTTTTCAACTGAAAAAGCTAATCGTCTGTTTTGATGCGGCACGACCGACGGGCTTACATCTCTAGGACTCTCCGATCTGCTTACATCACTACAAACACTTTCCGCCCTTTTCACACTTCTTATACTAACTTTGTCATCGTCTTTGATACTTTGGAAACTTTTGAAATCTTCAGTCTTTTGTAACAAATCAAACGATCTGTATTTTTCGTGGCGTCTGGTTAGGTCGACGGGGCAGAGAGTTTCGTCGTTTTCTACGTCGACTTCAATGTTAAGATCCTCTTCATCTTCGGTGTCGCTGTTTTTATCACACATGTCCGCATCTCTTGAATCGTCGGATATGCGTTTCTGATGCAAGAAGAGTTGCGATTCCTCCAGCGGGCGCTTTTCATATTCTATTTTATCCTGACAGGGTGATGATGATTGAGGGATTTCCTTGTGCGAGGATTCTATGATTCTCTGCATCATCATCATTGTCATCATTGGATATTTTGAGGAGAACAGCTTGGTAACTTGTCGTTCAACACTAGTGGCGATACGGGTGCATTTCAATTCGTTCCGACCTTTAAAAATCCGTTTGTTTGTGAGGGAAAGACGCGCGCGTGTTTTTGAATGTTTGTAATGGCATGTGATTTCCACTAAAGACTCCTGGCAATCATCACGCGAGATTAGAGTGCACTAACTAAATTTGATCGGCAAATTTTGTGGGTTCTACCCTGCTCTAGAATGGCGAGCTGAATGCAGCATCTTTGGTCCAGAATGGTGGGGAAAACTCGGCCCCCATTCGCGCTGGATCTGTGCACGAAATAATGCCATTGGTTTCATCTTAAATCGAGGCAGGGCTTGGTTAAATGTGCGGAGCGGGTATGTTTGCTTTGTAATTATGAATATGATTTGATATGCTGTAATAACAAAAGAAGCGAGGGGAATTAACCAGGCATGATTGTCGGTCATATTCCGGACAATAGGTGTTATTTAGACAACGTTGATGAAACAATTTAAATTTAGTACCGGTGAAAATATTATAGCATGTTTTATTACGTGCTCGCGTATAATTACATCAAAACCTATTGTTTTTCCTATTGCGAATTGTCCTCTGTAATTAGTTCTCCCTTTTTAATATTTAATTCTAGACCATTTGTCTTCATAATTATTATTTACCTTTTTGTCATATTCAATACATACTTTAACTACAAATATATATTATAAATTATATTTCTGATAATTATAGATACTTACCAAGTTGTTAAATGTTGCACATTATTAATTTTCAATTTACTTTCACAAGCGTGGGATATTTATTTTCAACTATATTAATAAAAAAGAAAAATATTTCTTTACATTTATCGTTTATCATTATTGCTTTTTTATTAATGCAGTACTTAATTTATGGATATAATTTATAGAAATTAGTAATCACAATATTGTCAAATAACAATACACAATTTTTAAGTACATATATGGCTTAAACTGCTAGTTTATTTCATTATAAGGAAGTGTTTTTTAAATTAATGGGAAAATAACGTAATGTATTTGTGTACTTCTCGTTATATCTACTAAACCTCTATAGGCGTCTCCGAGAAAACTTTTTTTTCAAAATTTTAAATACTAATACATACTTAATAATAAATATCATTTCCTTAACAATTTACATAAAAATATTACCTAACAACCAGGGTCGCACCAAGTTAATTTGGCTCCGGGGTGCAAGACAAAAATTGTGCCCCCAAAAAGAGAGGCAAATTTATTTTAACCTATTTTAAAACAAAACTTATATTTGGACAAATTTTTGGCATTTTAAGCATATTTTTACCAATTTCGAGTGTATATTTGATATTTTTAAATAAATTTTAACATTTTTTGACACTTTATACACATATTTTCTATATTCGAGAATATTTTTGGAATTTTGAATAAAATTATATTATTTTAGAAAATATTAACATATTTGAACTTATATTTGCAATATTAAAATGAATTTTTAAGAATATTTTTGTTTATTTTTTAAACAAAATTTGACAATTTTTGATATTTTATAATGAAATTTGATATTTTGAATTTTTTTAATTTTTAAGCATACTCTTGACACTTGCAAACAAATATGACATTTTCTAGCAAATTTTTCTTTACTTTTCATGCTGGCCATTGACATTTCCATACAATATTTGACTTTTTTTAGCGAATTTTTAAAATTTTTGAATAAATTTGGACATTATGTAATAAATTTAAAACATTTTAAACTAAGTTTTTTTATTTTTAAACGAATTTTTAGTATTTTTAAACGTATTTTTAACATTTTTAAAAGTAATTTTCACATTTGAAAACTTCAATGTTTTATGGCAAATTTTTGACGCTTTGTCATTTTCGAGCTTATTCTTGACATTTTAAATGAATTTTGGTTTTTTCTAGCAAAATATTTGTTCCTTACATGAATTTTTGCAATTTTCAATTTTTTTCCATTTTACAGCAAATTATTGACATTCTTAAAAAATATTCCAGAAAATCTTTGACACAAAAAATTTGTATGTTTCCTTAAAATAAATTGACATTAGGGAGCTTTCCATTTTACATCAGATTGTTAACATTTTTTACAAATATTCTAGGGAATTTTTGACACAAAGGTTTTGGATATTTTCTTTACAAAATTGACATTAGGGATCGTATTTTAGCATGTAAGACTAATATTAGGCATTTTTAAGTATTTTTTTAATCATTTTTAAGCGTAATTTTGACATTTTAAAACAAATTTTAACATTTTTGGCAAATTTTTGACATTTTTGATCCAGTTTTTACATGTTCAATCGATTATAATGTGAGTAGATTTGTATTTTTAAAACAAATTTTTGGCATTTATGTCATATTTTTGCGATTTTAAAACTAATTTTTTCCGTTTTCAATGGTATTCATGATATTATCGGAAGGCATTTGACATATTCTTTTGATTTCTTTCATTTTCGATTATTTTAGTCATTATTTCAAATTATTTTTGACATATTTCAACAAATTTTTTTTTTAGATTTTTTAAATCTATTAATAATTTTTTTTCATTTTCAAACGAATTTTTGACATTCTTGACTCTAAAGCAGTGGTTCCCAACCTTTTTTGTGGTGGGCTCCCGCCCCCCACAAAAAATGTATTCAGATTTTTTCAATTGAGTCATAATTATATGTTAAATTGATCAAAATAAAAAGTAAAGAACAAAAAAAAGGAAATCACATGAATATTTCTTTAAATTGATCAAATTAATTGATGTAGCATTCAGCGGTTCTTAACCTTAATAAAATTAGAAAGAAAATATACTTATTAAAAAATAATTTTTTATTGTTATTTATTACAAAAAAAAATGCAGGGATAAAATATATAATGATTCTTATTCTGCCCAAAAACAATAAATAATACAAAGTACAATAATACAAATAATACAAAAAAATATGTAATAAACAAAGTGTTAAGATTCCTAAAAAAAATCTGGAACCTTAAAAATAAAAATTGTTCAATTGTGGACATAAACTTAAGTAAAATTATACGTAAAATTCAATTTAATCAGTGGCGTATCCACAAAGTATGTTAAGGGGGGGCCAATATTTAAAAAGAATTTTGCATCAAAAATAAGAGCCGAGATACACATTCAGTAGATAGTAAGGTACATATTTGAAAAGTAAGAATAATGATAGTTTACTGTTTATTGAAAAAATTAGAGATTACGTATATATTATTTATAACATATGCATAATCTACAAAACTGAGTACAAAACTCAGCTTGCGCATCAAACACTTCTTATTTACAACATACCACATAAATATTATGAAACATAAAAGTTTAAATAATAAAGCTTAGTATATTTAATAA
>JARJDX010008673.1:0-12635 GCA_030264735.1 Gymnusa sp. GC000175
ATTAAGACAACCTACTTGATAAATTCCCGGATTTGAAAGAAGAATTTTGTCCTTCACATTGTTTGTTACGTTAGAGATTTTGAAGTCCGATTTGAAAATAGTCTTTACATTATATTTGTGTAGAATTCGTCCGATTTTGTCTGTGCAGTTTTCTACATATGGCAAAAACGGCAAGGAGACAGGGGTCCGTTTTTTCTTGAGGTTTTTGATTTTTACTGATGACTTTTTTGATGACACGATTAATATCCTTTAAATTGTAATTGTTTTTGAGAAGCGTATTTTTGACGTGAGTCAGTTCTGAAGACAACGATTCCTTTTCAAAGATTGAATGGGCTCTATATACTAGAGAATTTATGACAGATAATTTTTGGGAGGAATGATGATGTGAGTTTTCATTTAAGTAACGATCTGTGTGGGTGGGGCGTTTTGAGACTAAAACATCTAAGAAGGGCAATTGGCCTTTATTCTCTATTTCCATAGTGAATTTAATGCTATTATGATGACTGTTTAGATGATGTTTAGATTTTTTATTATTTTGAAATATATTTTTTTCTATGGTTGGTTTTTCTTAGTGATGCTATATTACTTGGTGAGCTATATCACACCAGCCTGTCATCTTCTTTTATCCAATACCGGGTGTATTTAATTTATAAGCCCCATTGGTTTAAGATTGGCCAAGACATAATCCATCCACCTTTTTTTGGTCTTCTTTTATCCGTTGGTTCCCAGTTTGTCATTGTTTATGTTTCTCGGTCCAGATACATGCGTTTTAGATGCCCTAGACATCAAAGACGTCATGCCTTTATGTATTGCACTATATCGACTCTTTCGCTAAATTTTTGTAATTCAAGGTTCGCCATGTTCCACCTTCTTCCTTAACCAGTGCGAAGTTTTTACGTATGATGTTTCGTTTAGCCAATCTTAATAACATTTAAACTTTCTTGAACAACGTTCATGTTTCAGCGGCATATGTTATTATCGACCTGATTAGTGTGTAATATATTCTGACCTTTGATGTTTTGTACCTAGTTTCGATCTCAGTGAGTTTTTATTTATATGGAAGGAAGTTCTCGCGCCAATATTCAATTTAAAAAACCTTTATTGGCATTATGAAATTTACCAACCTTACAATTATCTTATTATTCTTAAAAATTATATCTACTTCTTTACACCATTATAACTAAAACCTAAAATATAAAGCAAAAGAAAAAAGATTAAAACCAAATATTCTATTTATTGATCAGCCAACTGCTTGTGTCTATTTTTTATGCTCACTATTAATTTGGTTCTCCCCTTTTATAATTTCTTTTGACGTGTCCCTCGTTTTGCTTCCTTCTATCTCTACGCAGCTCTTCAGCCAATGATCCACCTCGTCTCATCCATCGCCGCACAGCCTGTCTTCGTCTTGTTATGTTGTGTTTATTGCACCTTTCCAGCATTTGTGAAAGGAGCTAAATCTGGACTATTGTAGATTGGTTTTTGCTAAAGCCCACTGATAGTCATTTAATATTTCTTTCGAATAAACAGCTATTTAGATATACAGAATACTCGATAGGACTGTGTTTAAGTATGTTATACCTTTGTAGTTCGTGCAGTCTTATTTCTTATCTTTTTCATAGGTCGGGTATATTAGGCTTTTCCTCTATTCTGTGGATATGTTTTCCTCTATAAGCACTTTAGTGATAAGTCTGTGTATACTTGTCTATAGGCATTTCCTTGCGCTTTTTAGTAGTGTGGCCATTATTGTATCGGCGCCAGGTGCTTTATGGTGGGTAACACGCACAACTTCCTTTTAGCTAGGTTCATCTATCTTAAGCAGTGTTGAGTGATAAAATATTTTTTTTTGTTTTTTGTTCATTATTAGTATCGTAAGCGAGCAGCTTTCTAAAATGCTGCTTCCATCTATTTAAAAACATGTATTTTTTCGGTTAAGATTTTGCCGTACTTACTCAGCATGCGCTACTACGATGTTGGAATTCCTCCGCTTGTTGGTGTCCTCTTTTTTTAATTTTTTTGACTTGTTTTTTTTATGTTGAATTCTTGTAGTTCTCTAATTTTCCCGTTTGTCATTAATTTTTTTTCTTTTACAAATTTTGGAGTTATCGTTTCGTAGGTTATCATAATAGGATTTTTTGGCTCGTGTTCTTCTTTATAATAGTTTTATTTCTCCCTTCGTTATATTGCTTGTATTGCTTGTATTGCTTATCTACAGTATTCGCCAAGCCAGACCTTTATTTTACCTATGATGTTCTGCAGTTACTAACGCATTTTTTATGTGTTGCCATTCTTCTTCTATATTTTGGGTAGTGTTTCTTATTTCTAACCTTTCTATTAATGATTTCTGGTATGCTTTTAGTTGATTTTGACTCCTAAGCGCTTCTGTGAACCACTTCACTCTAGCTTTAATATATTTGATTGCGTTGGCTCACTTTTGTTTAACCAAGACTCTAAAAAGGAAATGGTCAGAATCACAGTTTACGCCCCTCATGATCTAACATCTTTAATTATTGTAGCTCTTTTTTTTACCAAAAAAAAAAGAAGAACCTGGTTTTATTTAAGTCCAAAACTTTTATGTTAAAAATGTATGGTATTCAGAAAGTGTTTAACTTCACAAAAAATTTAATTCAACCGACCCCGCCTATTAGCATTATTAAGCGCCCGAATTTTAGCCTTGAGCACCCTGTATATAATAAAAACAGTAGCAAAAATGATATTGACGCCCTTTTTTCAATTTATTTTAAATACTTTGTTACTTAGGTTATCAATTTTGATTTATTTATCTTTACTAAAACGAACCGTTAAATATTCGTATCATGAAAAAATTAAGGTGAAACATATCTGTTACTTTAGAATGTAAGCTTTCTCACTTTCGGGTTTAAGTCGCGAATTTTTATTAGTTTTTGGCAACGTTTTGCTCGCCATCGCATGGAGCATTCTCAAGACGGAAAAGTCCGATGTCTGAAAGTCATGGCGAGGAAACAACCAATAAAAATACGCGACTTAAACCCAAAAGTGAGAAAATTTACATATCCGTTACTTTTAATAGAAACATAACTATATTTCATTAAACATCAGCCAATTAGGTTGGCAGTATGTCTCTGCAACTTCATTTTTGTTGTAAAATGTATATTGCCAGTACCTCCGATAGTGACATTCGTCACTTTTAAAAGATATATAACCTATATCATTAATTGTCAGCTGAATATAATGACAGTACCCCTCTGCTATTTTTGGAAAAAAATGTTGCTTAGCAACTAACAAGGATGAGTTCTTAAAATGTTAAATTTTGAAAAAGTGATAGGTTTAAAATTTATTTCAAATTTAATTCTAATCACTTTTGTGCTTTTTTTTCCATAAACTTGATAGTTTTTGAAATATTTAAACTACCACTTCGAGCAAAAAAATTCTATTCATTCTGGGATAATTTTAATTTTTTTAACTCCGACTAAAGATGTTTCACACCTGTCAAAAGCAATTTTTTTTTCTATTATAAAAACTTTTTTTATCGTATTGAAGGCTTGATGTATAGCAATGAGTGCGAAAGAGTGAGTCACATGGGAAACGAATGTGCGAGAGAGAGAGCAGAAGATACCATATTGTAATTTTTGTGTTAGAAAAAACTGAGTACATAGGGATAAAGAGAATTAAAAGGCGCATAGTACAAATAAAGAAAAAAGAAAATTTAAGAAAAACTCCGTTCGCGGTAAGGAAATGAAGGGAATACTGTTGTAAAAATTGCGTTTACTTTGGGGGTAAAAATAATTTTTTGGATTGTAATTAAAGACGACTTCGGGGTGTGGCGACATTTTTCGATAAAATTGACTCCCGCCCGTCGAATAATGGCAAAATTAGTTGAAATATGCAAAGGCAGCGACGTATAACACCTTTTCTATATTTTCCAAAAATCGTGAAAAAATTGAAGAACTTTAAAAAATCATAACGGGCAAACGGGGACAAAATTCAAAAATGTGCTCTGCCTGTATGAATTTTTTTTTTAAATCATAAAAGTATACAAAGTTTAAACACAATAAGGTGTTAACCGTTATCTACTGCAGTAATAACTAAAAATAACTTGTAATGGAAATTAATGAAAAGTAAAAAAATTGTAAAATAATTAAAAAAAAGAAAGTTGGGACACGATTTTTTCTTTATAAAAAAGTTGGCAACACTTATTTAAGTATAAAAAAAAACTTTGATTACTGTGCTAATTAAAAAATAGAAAAATAGAATTTAATTTTAAAAAAGTTGGCAACCTTAACATATTTTTTTTTTAAAGTTGTCAACACTTATTTATAGACAAAGAAAAAAGTTGGTATGTGTTTAAATAGTTAAGTGATAAATATACTAGAGACGCAACCTCATGGACCTAAAAACCAAGAGAATCCTAAATAAAATAATGGTAAACGTTAATATAAGGGTTGGATTTTTTCTTACTGCGAATAAAAGTGACGTCAATAATATTGATTTAAATAGCAACGCCGCCCAAACTAACCTGGAGGAGAAATGAAGAATTAAAAATTTGAAAATGAAAATTTTTTTTTGTAAAAATCTTTATTTTTTATTTATTCCGGGATAATTTTAATATTTTCACTCCGACCGAAGATGATTTTTACGTCTGAAAAGTAATTTTTTTTTTTTTTTATCGTATAAAAGGCTTGGATGATGAAAATGTAATAAGTGCGAAAGAGTAAATCATATGAGAAACGACATGTGCGAGAGAGAGTTTAACATACACATATTGATTATTACCAGTGAATTTTAAGCAAACCGTTAATTATTTCACGTTTAATTTTTTATCGGAAGAAATAAGGGTGGTAAAAAGACCGAGTACATGGAAAGATGGGGAATTAAAAGGCGCATCGTATGATTAAAATAAAAGAAAATTTAAGGAATACTTTGGTCGCGGTAAGGAAATGTTCGTTTTTTTGGGGATAAAATAATATTTTTTTAAAAATAAAGGCGTCTTTAAGGTGTGGGGGCATTTTTCGATAAATTTGATACGCCTCCGTCGAATTATGGCAGTATTAGGTAAAAAAATAAAAGGCAGTGGCGTGTAACCCCTTTTCTATATTTTCTGAAAATTGCGAAAATTGCGAAAATTGATGAACTTTAAAAAATCATAACCAGCAAACGGGAACAAAATTTAAAAATGTGATCTGTCAGCTTTTTACGCACGTTCTTTCTTGGTCGTATGCCAGAAGCTGCGCTCCGTAGCTCAAAAACTAAGAGATTTATTCAAACCTCTCACGACCCCTAAAAATTAAAACAAATAAACAAAATTTTTGCCATAGAAGTTTCACGTTGAGCCCAATCGAATGTCATTTGTCGCATTCCGCTAGGGGGCGGTGTTTTCGAGATATGGCGGCGCGAAGTCAAATTTCCAAAGCGTCTGGACGCCGTACCGTTTGCGCACGGCAAACTCGACCTCCCTACCCACTAAAGCTTTCACGGAGCTATATACCTGCCCGGGTTAAAAAGCCGGTTTCTAAAAGCTACGGGGGAGAAAATTTTCACCTTTTTCTTTTTGAAAAAAAACCCCGAAATTTTAAATATTTTTTTGACCATCAGTATTTTGCGTCGGTCCATAGGACTTTCTTGTAGATATTTAGACGGTCTTTGATTTTTGTTCAAAAAACTTTTTTCTTAAACCCTTAGTTTTTGAGATATCGTCGATCGTTTTTTTTAAACTTTAAAGGCTAAACGGTCAGTCGTAAAAATTTATCGGGGGCACTTTCGAGTAGATCTTGTCGAATTGTTAAAACGGCCGAAAGATGAGTCTTCACGGCTATCGCCGTGTCGGTCAAAGCCACGTTTTTCGTATTCGAGTTTTTTTTTTAGTAATATAGTAGTATAGTATAATAAATAAATAATAAATTTTGTTTTATTGTTATTCGTGTCTACTTAATTTAAAATTAATACAAAGATGATTTTTCAGAATATTCTATTCGAGCTTTGGCTATGCATGTACTAATATAGAACCTTCTAATTTCGATACAGAATCTTTGAGAAATTTAACAGGTATGAGACTGCTCGGACTTCCTCCATTTAGATTTTTCATAATTTTCTATTTTGGCATGCATAGGTTATATACATTGTTGAAAAGAGTAAAAATCAAATATGGCGTTCAGTTAAAATAATGAAGGCTATTATCATCTCAGAAACCGCCATCTTGAATTTTATTTTGACACTAATTTTAAGTTTCCTTCATTGAATCAAGTAAGTTTCATATAAAACTTTTATTGTATCTTTTATAATTAAGGAGAAATTTGACTTTTTAGATTATCAGCTTTTTACAATAATTTCTAAAATGATTTGATGAAATTTTGAAAATTTCTCAGCAGAATCTAAGTCAGCACATGAATCTACATAATATTGTCCATTTAACTAAGTCATTATCTTTATTAATCAAAAATATACCCTTGGTAGGCAAATAAATTTGGACCACCCTGTATACATTAAAAATTTAAAAATATAAAAACAAATATCAGCTAAAACTTCCTACCAAAAAAACATTTTTTTTATAAAATTTACTTTCATTTACTATGCATCCTCATAAAAAATTTATAATTTCTGTTTTTGAAGCTTGCTATGTGTAGATAATTTAAAACAATGCCGGATGTAAATATTTGTTAAAATATATTTAGAATATTCGAATCTCCAATGAGCAGATTTTTTTTTTAAATGTTTATTTCTACTAAATTGTTGCATCACATAATTTTTAAAACAACACATAAATTTCAGTTTTTATTTAGGGTAAAATTCCACAAAATGTTTACAAGTGCAAAAATAAAATTTCAAATTTTGCAATTTTATGTTTACACAAGTGAGAAATGTTGTAAAATATTTAAAATCAAGAATCATTTGCATATAAAATGATTTTTTTGTATTTTTGATAAATCACTTGTTTAATTAGAAGAGTATATTTGCATTCAATAACAGGAAGATAATTAAGGATTATAAGATTCATATTTTTATTGGTGTAAATAATTTTTGTAGTTCTTTATATTTTTTTTTATTTGCTACTGAATTTAGGTAACAAATCCATCTTTAGACAAATTTGTAAAAAAAATTAAATAATCACAAAAAAATAAAACGATGTTTTTTTGAATTTATATCTTTATATAGTAAGTAAAAACAAATCAAATAAAAGGAAACACAAAAAAATCCCACAAAAGATAATGAAATTTCTTTCGGAAAAGTAAAAAAAAAACTGGCAGCTTTATTAAAAGTAGCAAAACGTTAGTGCTCTCGGTAGCTAGATAATATAGACGAGTGCTGAAGAAATGGATCGATAATTGGTCATTGACGCAGAAGAACAGAATGAATTTAGCGCAGGGGCCTTATACATTTGTCACATTCGCAGTGCTTGCATTTATGGATCATCAAAAACTGCACAAAATAAGGTTCATAGGTGAACTTTGGCTATGGATGTACTAATATAGTACCTGGCAATTCCGATACAGAATCTTTAAGACATTTATCATGATAACAACTATGAGATTGCTTGGACTTCTTTATTTAAAATGGAAAAATATTCTATTCGACCAGTGAAATGTCAAAGGACATACCAAACAATATTGGAGACGAACAATTCGACAGCTAAATGCTCTCTTATAAAGCGATACATTTACAGATAGGACGAAAGCTTTAATTTAGTGCTAGTAGAAAAACATGCACTATGGCTCCGTGACTTAGAAGAAGAAGAGATCAATATGAGGTGCTATCCCTAAAATTTCGCGGGAAGAAGTGCTAAAGCATTAAAGATGGTCTAAGTAAGAAAAAACAAAATGCGGGTGATAATGAATAAAAACGGAAAAATTTTGGATGCTACATGACTTTCGTCCTTGGTGACGTTTAAAAAAAATGAGGTAAAGTAATTCTTTAAAGCGACAAACTTACCAAAAGATCAAAAACCATAATGCGTAATGGTTGAAGGCATATTAGCTAAGGCTCCGAGACTTAGGAGTTAAGGAAAAGATATTCATAGAGGCTGTAATTTCTAGACATCGATTAATGAAGAAATGGAAGAATTTAAAGGCTAGTCCATGTAAGAAAAGAGACAGAAATCAAAAAGCAATGAATCGGTCGCGTAGAAAAAAAATATTTTCGACTAATATTAAGCATAACCACATTGAGATATAAAAGATTACGAGAAAGAGGTAGCGCATTTCCTTGTCTACGATTACTTCATGACATTTGAAGTCATCTTAGATAAGGAAATGCGCTACTTCTCGACAGGAAAGGGGAGTAAAACCCTAGTCCTCACTTTGGGCAACTGTATTGATCTTTTCTTTAAGCTGAACTAAGTAGTAAGAGTGGCCCGATATGGCAAAAAAACTGGAGAGGTTTGCAGCAGCACCAATTTAGTATATTGGGCTGCAGATAAATTATTATAAAGTTTTTAAATGAATGGTGCCAAAAATCGCTATATTAGCATTAAAGATAACAACGTATAAGGTATAACGTAGGAAGTATGTTTGGAGCTGAAAGAATGAACATCAACATTTTGGGAGTGAGCAAATTGCGATGGATAGGTTCAGATCGGTAAAGAGTTGACAAAATACTGTTCTCTACGTCGGAAATAAACACCAGGGACAAGTGGTAGCCCTGATCATCTTTAAAAATATTGACGCCAATGTCAAAGGAATCGTGCTGCCGTACTCAGATATGGTTATTTTACTGCAACTCTAATCAACACCTACTAACATCAACATTATTTTAGAAAACACTAGAATAACACTAGTCCTCAATTTGGGCCACTGTATGGATCTCTAAGCTAAAATAAGTAGTAAGGGTGGTCCGATATAGAAAAAAAAACTGGAAGGGTTGCAGCAGCAGCAATTCAGTATATTGGGCTGCAGATAAATTATTATGAAGTTCTAAAATGATTATTTGGTGCCAAAATTCGCCGGGTTAGTAATAAAGATAGCAACGTATAACGTAGGAAGTATCTTTTGAGCTGAATGAATGAACATTGACATTTTGGGAGTGAGCAAAATGCAATGGATAGGTTCAGATCGGTAAAGAGTTGACAAAATACTGTTCTCTACATCGGAAATAAACACCATGGACAAGTGGTAGCACTGATCATTTTTGAAAATATTGACGCGAATGTCAAAGGCTTCGTGCTGCCGTACTCAGATATGGTAATTTTACTGCAACTCTAATCAACACCTACTAACATCAACATTATTTAAATTTGTACGCCCATTACAGAGGGAAATACGTAAAATGTAAGGAATTATACAACCAAATTAAAAAGGTTATAAACCGAACGGGGAGAGGACAAGCCAATATAATTACTGGTGATCCAGTTGGCCAAATATAAAGCTCTGTTGTTCCAAATACAATTTTCAAACTGCCACCTCGAAGACTCTGAACTTGAAAGTCTCCCAGAGAAAAAGAACATAAAACCGCAACAAATTCCACAAGATCAGGATAAATATCAAATATCAAAAGAACGTTAACGCGACATGGGAAAGTATTAATTCTAAGTACACTTGTCACAACCAGCAATATGCATCTAAAGAAAAATACTCGCAGTGCATGGCAGTCAAAATCCTAGACCTATTAGAAAAAAAAGCGCAAATCTAAATTGTAGATACGAAAATCACATATTGGTAAACGAGAACAATGAAATAATAACGTACACCACACAAAAACTTAACTAATGGTAAAACACACTATGGTTTTAAAAAATATGGCACCAAGCAAATGATCACAAGAGTCAATTTATTTTCGAAATTGAGTTAGCTGCAGTTTGAATTTCTTTTTGATCCATACTCCTATTTAAAACACCCTTTACAAGGATTTGCTGATTATTTGGCCGAAAAACGCCTAGAGAATAACCCGGTAAATGCGCATTTCCCTTAAAAACCAGTTAAGTCGACCAGTGCCCGGAAAAAAACAATTAAGTGGACCAGTTTTTGGACAAACCAAAAACTTTAAAGTCTATTTGTCACTCTAACAGACTAGCCACGAAAACGAGAGTTATATCATTCGATTGCCCTAATACTCAGTTACTCGTCGCGACGCCTTCAAAGTTTTAAATTCAAACGATTATATCTTGGAAACGGTTGATCGTATCAAAAAAATTTCAATGGCAATCCAACATTTTACGTCTTGACGAGATCTATAAAAAAGTCTTTTGGCTCCACCTTCTCCTATCATATACAGGGTTTCAAAAAGGTTTGCAAAGCGAAAAGTGGGTTTTCAGTGTGCATTACCTACAAAAAAAAATATATTTAAAAACTCTTTGGGAGAATTAAAGTACTATTAAAATGCTATCCGACGGTTTGTTTTTAAATATGTACTACTCTCCGTTTGGCGTCGCGACGAGTTCAAAGTTCGATCGACGATATCTACGAATCGGTAGATTTCATAGAAAATTTTGTAAAGTAAAAGTTTAATATCCTCTCAAGATAGATTAAAAAAACATTTGAGTCGACGTTTGCCGGTCAGGGTGACAATTTTTTTTTAAAAATTTCCCGTCAAAATGAAGTTTTTGGACCTTTTAACTCACGTAAAAACATAGTTAAGAAAATTTCCTTTGGGGATTTAAAGTGCTATCCGAAACTTTTTTGAAAAAAATTTTGACGACGCGATGTTGAAAAAACAAACGACGATATTTCCGAAACGGTAAGTCGGATCAAAAAATGTTCCTAACAAAAATTAATGATCTATGAAAAAACTCTTATGGCTCGACGTTTCTCGGTCATATACAAGGGGTCAAAAAAATTATTAAAAATGTAAAAACAAGTTGTCATTTTTCTTGAACTGCGGTACATACTGCAGACTAAAAACCTGCGGCGCACGATTTCTGCCATTATTTTTATTCAATGGATCGATAGAGAATGCCCAATTGATGTTATTTCATCAACATGCAGGCAAAAATAGGTTTCAAAACTTTAAACTGAAATTTCTCGAAATCATAAAAATACGACTTAACTGGTTCTAACGGAAACCACAGAATTGAGAAAATCTATCCATAATGTTAAGAATGGAAAGACTCCGGGATCTGATTAAGTTTACATTCTTGTCGAATGTTCTTTTTTATGGCTAAGGTGTGTGGTTTGTTCGTATAGACTTCTGACCTAAAAAACCCTTCTGAAATGGTCAAATCGGGTGATCTTTAGGGCCAATGCAAATCACCAAAACAAGCGAGTAGAAGCCGGGAAACGCTTTCTTTGGAATGTCCCTTATCGCTCGTATTCTTCAATTTGTCAATTTACAGCAGCAAGAGCCGTTCTTAAAAAAATAAGGGCCAATTACCTTTCCTCCGTGAACGCCGCACCAAAAATTGACTTTGAGAGGATGTGGCGATTGGCGATATGCAGGCAATGGCTAATGCACTCTTTACGGAAGCATCATTAATCCATACACCAAACTTCACTGTAATGAGCGACTATTGATGCCCTATTACTTAGTCCGTCATCAGGTTTAAGTTTGAGAGTCTTCTTGGACATCTGTAGCCACAGCAGCGATATTCTCCCCCAAAGGGCAGCTTTGGGGTCCCGGCCGTGTAATATATAGGCATAGAGTAATATACAGTCTATGCATGTCTGCTAATGTCCCGTGCTGAAGCAGCGAGAACGCGTCCAGGGAATCGACGATGAATATCAAGTAAATAGCAAACATAAGAACCAATCAGCAAACGCTGGAGGTAAATATATAATGGGGTGTAAGACCACTGTATCCTATCTCAACTTCTTTTTGATTTATAATAAACTGTGTAACGAAAACTGCATCATCGTCACGAAAAGTCTCACAATTTAAGAGGTTATATCACCTGATTGTGGGAATTGATACATATACGGAGATAATCTTTTTAGAGATGCACTAGAAGAAAGCATGAAGGATTAATAATAAGTGGACAGGTGATCAACAATCTGCAATACTCAGAGGATTTTGTATTAATCGTCGATAGCACTACTACAGGACAGAGTAGTCGGTATGCGACTAAATATATCAAAAACAAAAATAATGATTATTAGCAAAAACAACGAGAACAGCGCACAATTTTATGTGAACGGGCTATCAATACCATTAATAACATACTTAGGAACAAATCTAAATGAAATATGGGACCATAATAAAGAGATTAAATAAGAATCGAAAAAGTCTCAAACGCATCCTAAGTGTTGCGTCTTCTCAACACTCCTATATAGAGTGAAAGGATGGACACTTTCCGAAGCGGTCAACAAGCATTTAGAAAGCTTTGAGATATGGTGTGACCTCCGCTTAGAGTTTCATGGACACACTGAGTAACTAATAAAAATATACTTAAACCCATGCAAAAAAGAAAAAGAAAAACGAAAAATGGTAAAGCTGAAACAATAGATCCCCCAGTTAATTATGCAAAGCAAAATCAAAGGAAAAAGATGACCAGGAAGACGACGAACCTTTTACCTTGCGATAATGGATCAGGAAGACTCCAAAAGAGTTATTTAGAACCGCGATAGATCGAAGTAGATGGGCTAGATCAGTGCTTCCCAACCTTTTAAAGTCGGGGAACACTTAACGACGTGTGACCACCTTCTACTTTCAGACAATTTGTGTAGATGGAGCATAATTCGAAATTTCACAAATTTTAACTTGTATGCAACACAGCATACATAAACGCATTAAACATTTTC
>JARJDX010008744.1:0-11759 GCA_030264735.1 Gymnusa sp. GC000175
AGATCCATATAGCGAGGAAATTACTAGACAAAGCACAAAATTACTGACAGAACTTTCACGGGGTCACGGATGGTGAAAAGTGATCGGCCCCCAGATATGGGGGTTAGCTGCGAATATATCGAATAAGCAGTCCCCAACCAACAGCACCGAGTGATCGCCGGTTAAAGCGATCCCCCTCTGTCAGCCAACGGCCGCTCTGGTGGGCGGAAGAGCAGAGAGAGGTAGGACACGTTTTTGTCCTTGGGGTGGGAAACTGCCCCAGAAGGCGGAAGAACTGAGAGCCAACGGCATACGGAAGGCAATGGGAAACCACCGTATTAAAGACCCAACAGGGTATCCCCAGAACAAACAAAATGGAGCAAACAAACATAGAGCAAATCACTACTGATCATGGAATACGGAAAAAAGATCCGGCAGGAGAGGACGCCCACACGGATGCAGGGGCTCTCAGGTCAAAATTCAGCGTTGGCCCTGCACACCAACACCAACGTTAAAACCAATACTAACGCAAAACAAAAAGCTACCTAACACGACAAAAAAAAAGAAGGAAGCTACCAGGATCGGGACTTGGAATGTAAGAAGCCTATACGCGGCAGGCTAATATAACAAATTTCGTGCCCTTCTTAGATCATGCAATGCTATTAGAAGTATACGCAAAACCGAGAAACCTGAATATTATACGAATCTACGCTCCAACAACCGACAAACCGGACGCCGACGTAGAAAAACTATACGCAGAAATAAAACAACTAAAAGCACAAGTCAAAAACGGTGAGATAGTCATCGTAATGGGAGACTACAATGCCAAAGTGAACAAAGGTAGAGTGAAGGACATAGTTTGGTAATATGGACTAATAACACAAAATGCCAGGGGAGAAATGTTAATACAATTCTGCCAAGAGGAGAACATGACCATTTCCAATATCTGGTTCCAGCTGCCGTCAACCAAATAGATTATATCCTAATCGACAAAAGGTATAAATAAGAAGGGGCTTTACGTTTTAAAAACGTACCCCAGTGCCGACGTTGGGTCCGACCATAACCCATTTGCACAAACGTTAAATGAAAACCTGAAATTTCTAAACGAACCGCCTGAAGAGGACCACACAGAAAACCTTAAGGATATGAAATATAACTAAAAATGCCATTCAGCGTGTCCAATTTGCAAGCTTAAATTATAGTGCAGCAGATAAAACAAAACCATGAATGAATACAGAAATTCCACAATTATCGGAAGAAAGAAGAACTTACAAAAACATAAACAGACCTCAATACCAACGAGTACAACGAATCATACAAATAAAAATCCGCACAGCGAAAGAACTATGGTCGAACGAACGATGTTACGAACTTGAGGAAGCCCAAGCAAAGTAGGACTTTGCATAAACGTGCATAGGATGGTCAAAATTATCACAGGAAACTTTAAGAGCAGAACACGAAGTGCAATCCTCAATAGAGATAATCAACTTATTACTGACAAAGAAGATCTAAAAGAAACTTGGCAGAAATACATAGAGGACACATTCGAGGATGACAAACTAGAACCACAACAATTCGAAAGTGGAGAACATGCACCTGAAATCCTAAAATCTAAAATAATTAGAGCACTTAAGTCAACCAAAAACGACAAAGCTGCTGGACTCGATGATATACAGGGGGGATACCCAAACCCGTCCAACGCCATAACTCATTTTGTTTTTAACCAATTTCAAAGTTCAAAGATTGAAACTAAATGGTACTTACTCTTCTACATTCCCACGTTAAGCAATTTTTTGTAATATTAACCATTTGCGCATAGCGAAAGTCATAACTCATGGCTTTGGCCGGGTTTTGGTATCCACCCGGTATATAATAAATTTATTAAACTAATAAACGAGAAAAATATGGGTATATTGGCGCGCCTTTTTAACAGTCTATTAATCAGGAGATATCCCAGAAGATTGGCTAAGATCAACATTTATTGCAATTCCAAAAAAACAGAAACGCTAACAAATGCGAACAATTTACATTACCATATATGGCGAGCGAATCGAAAGAGGCTCAAAACTTAAATACCTAGGATGCTGGCTGACACAGGATCTTGACCCATATTTAGTCAAAAGAAGGATAGAAATGGCAATTGCAAACACGCATCAGATTTGTTTAGTGTTACATATACTCCATATTACTATATGGAGTTAAAACATGGACACTAAAAGCCAACTCAGAAAAACAACTACAAACCTTTGAACTTTAGGTATACAGCAAAATGCTGCGAATACCCTGGATAGAACACGTCACAAATGTGGAGGTACTAAGGAAAATGGATACAGAACAGCAATTACTTAGAATTATAAAAAAGAGGAAAGCCGCATACCTTGGACATATTTACCGCAACCAATATGAAATATTACACATAATAATGGAAGGAAAAATAGACGGTAAAAGAGCACCAGAAAGACGAAGATGCTCTTGGTTGAAAAACATCCGAGACTGGACCGGGCTGGACACCCACACACTAATTACAAGAGCAAAAAGCCGGAGAAGTGTGGCAAAATTGTTGCCGCGCTTCAATAATAAAGATGGCACGCCAAGAAGAAGAAAAAGAACTTAAAATAAATCACCCGGGCTAAATGTGATCACGGCAAAAGTCCTGAAAATTATGTGTAATAAAGGTAATAAACTGGTCTAAAAAATATGCTAACTAATATGGAAAACAAAAAAAGGGCTCAAGGATTGGATATCATCCCTAATTATTTCCCGACATAAAAAAGAAGTTACTAACAAGTGCAATAAGTATCGAATCGTTGCACTAACAACACACAGTAATGCTGCAGACTGCAACCGTTTACAGTGCTCCAAATTGCCGCTGCATAAGCTAGTTTTGTCTAAGAAAAAAGACCCCAAGAACAAATGCATATAATGACAGTACTGCAGTATACACGATAACTATTTGTTATTCAATTTAAAATCATAAAAGGTGTTCGGCAGACTTGCGTTCTGTCTCCATTATTATTTAACCGCTTCTTCCAATATTTAATGCTTATAGTCCAAGATGAATGGTAAGGCAGAGTTGTAATGGGTGGGAAAAGATTTTTTAATCTTAGATTTATGGGACTGGAAGAAAACACGACATAGGTTTTCATTTATATTACTATACGTCTGTCAAGACGTTGGACTTTAGAAGAATACAAATGAATGAAATACAATTGTATCCTATGGATTGCTACATGTGCGAAGATATGATGTTAAAAGTATAATTTTTATTAATTTTGACTTATTTTCATATTTTCAATATCCACTGCAATTATTACAATTTTTCTGAACGTTTTTGTGTTTTAACTTTCCTAGTTTATTATACGAAAATCACCATCCAATTAATTATTTTCAGCAAACTATAATGTTCTTATTTTAGCAAATTAAAGTTTTTGAAAATTAAAATAACTGACAGTTCAGTTTGACATGAAATATTTGGATTTTATTCAGCAATAACCGAGACCCCCATCTTTGTAAAAAAAAGCTTAAATTTAAATTACCAAGCAAATTATTTTGGCAGCAATTTACTAAAAAAATTCACTCCTCTTTATATTTTGAAATTATATTGCAAAGGTTAGAGGAATCACCATAAACAACAAAGAGTTTGGCGAAAGGAGCAGGAAATAACAGGGAGCGATCTTACAAACTCACAACAACAAAATAATAATAGGCATAGAAAACTAACTTATGGGATGGACTAAATATATACAGAGACTCCTTTATGATGATCGACCAACTGCACCATTACTGGCCGACGTTGGCCAACTAGGACCTACAATAACTAAAGAAGAGGTCACACATGCAGTAAAATTACAGAAAAACAGAAAGACTATGGGACCGGACAACATATGTTCTGAGGTTATCAAAGCGGAACAAGAACTTTGTACGTCATTATTGTGAAATACACCACAGGGAAAATCCCTAACAGGTGGCAAAAATCCAGTTTTGTAACTCAGCCGAAGAAAACGAACTCTTCCCAATGTGATGACTACAAAATGATAAGTCTCATGTTGCACGTTCGGAAGGTACGTATAATTCACAAAATTTGGTTTAAGCATTGGGATAGGAACACGTGAAGCACTCTTAAGTCCAGTACCGCAATGCTTTTGACTGTGTCAAACATAATATTATAGTACTAATATCAGCAGGCTTACACGGAAGGGACAAACTATTTCAACTATATACTGGAACCAGACGGCTGAGGTAAAAATCGATCACAGTACTACTGATGGATGCAATTTAGATAATGGGTTTGACAGGGATGTGTACTGTCACCGCTGTATAATTTATATTCGAAAACAGTATCTAATAAGGTCCCACATGAAATGTCCAAAGCGGTAAGATTAAACAGAGTACTGTTGAACAAAAACGGTACTGTTATCTTGGCAAACACTATATCCAAACTGCAAGAGTTGCCAGTTTCAAATACCTTGGGGCACCAGTTTATGTTTGTGTTTCCGGTGCTCACATATGGATGGGAAAGTTGGACACTTAATTCTGCTTTGGAAAAAAGACTAATGCGTATGAAATGTATTTATATGGACGCATGCTTATAATTTCTAAAGTATTAAACGACAATGTTTTGATACCCATGGGGAAACAAAGGGAAAAATTGCTGGCAATAATGAAGAGAAAGATCCAATACCTGGGTCACATCATAAGATGTGATATGTACGAGCTGTTGCGACTGATTATCGATGTTAACATTCGAGGTGCTTAAAAGACATCCGACGATGGTTCGGCTGCACATCAATTGACATTTTCCGCACAGCTGCATCTTAAGCTATCATTGCCAATTGGATCGCCAACTTTCGTCAGGAGAGGGCGTAAGAGAAAAAAGAAGAAGAAAATAAAGAAATGTAGCAAATGTTGGTTGTCTCTTTTTGTGAGAATAGACCAAGTACGTAGCTTGCTTGCTTCTCATCCACAAACACTATGCCACTATTTAGCTCATTCCCATGACTTCATTTAGGGTCAATAAAAGAGGTTTCTGATATTTATGATATAATTAATATAATCTTTACCTTTTTTGATGTTCTTCTTTGTTTTTGGGTGGCCGCGCAATGAATAGCCAAAGTACAAAAAAGACATGCATCAAATAAACTACATGTACTCTGAAAAGAGTACGCCTGATAACCTTACGATAAATAAAAAAAATGAATACCAAAAATATAACAAATAAAAATCAACGGCGCTGTAACAGAGAAGGTCAGATGTAAGGCATGGAGACAACTCAAGCCACATTATTAATTATTATTTTGGATCAAATTATAACAAGCGTCAAAGAAACGAAAGGCGAATTCAGAATGGAAATATGTCCAGAGAAAAACAATTCACTGCGAATGAGGCAGTGCTGACTTTGGAACGAGGATGAGTTACAACGCGTACTCTTTTAATTTAACACCACCGCGAAAGAGTATAATATAAAGATGTCACATCCGTGGACAAGATAAAGGCCATGGTAATATCTAAAGAACCCCTCCGATGAATACTGATGGTAAATGACGAAATCACAATCTTACATATGTAGAACATAGTCAGGCCAATAAATCTGGAGCGGTCTCCGGGTAACTCAGCGATATCATCTGGCGCAAGAAATTTATAATATACTAAAGGTAAACTGCAATACTGCAAATATATAAAACTTGAATACGGCTAATATTGACATTCGCCGCAGAAACTAGAGCGGAACCGGCCGTAATCAAAAGTATAATGAGAGCGGCGAAAATAAGATCACCAAAAGCAATTGAGGGCTTAAGCCTTCGCGACAGAATGAGAAGGACAGAGCTCCATCCAAAACCTACAGGACATTGTAAGATAGGTCAAAGTGAAAAGAAGAAACTGAAGAGACCTTGTCGATAGAATGGGTGTCGAGAAACTTGCAAAATGGGCAAAGGAGCAGAAACCAACCATAAGGAGACCACCTGAAAGACCGCAAAAACGGTGAATGATCAGCTGGACATTTATTTAAAAAGAGCAGCAATATAATGGCTACATGGTGTGCTACGTTGTAACGAAAGGAAGGCAAAGAAGAAAAAAGTAAAGTTTTTTCTGTTCTCAGTTAACATTACTTTGTAATATTCATTTATTTATTCATGCATTTAAAATTTATATTTGCTCTCTATTCCTCTTATTTTCTTATGATTCTTATTATTATTATTCAAAAGTTCTTCATCCCACCTAATTACTTTTCTAGTTTCTTACATTTTATTTCCTATATATTTTTTTGTTACTTATTTTTTTTTAACTTTTTTATTCAATTATTGAAATATCTTTTAATGTTCTAGATCTCCTAAACCGAGTTAAATATCATAAGCTTTCTTAATATTTTGCATCATTTTTCTCAGTTCTTGTAACTACCATTTTGTCTTTTCTTTGTGTTTTCCTGTATATCTTAAAGCTTCATGTATGTCATTTTGTCAGTCATATTATCTGTTTGTACCCTTTGTAGCATCGTAAATAGATAATTACATAATAAATATGTTTTAAATTCGTAAATATAAGTCGGGTGGTGACCGTACCTTAATTTATTATTAACGCATTTATCAAATATTTATTGAATCAATTCGTTACTTTTCGGACGTACTGTACGTGAAAATGTTAAGCAGCTAACCTAACCTAACCTAACGTAACCTTACCTAACGTAACCCAACCTAACGTAACCTAACATTACCTAACTTAACCTAAGCTAACCAGAACTTTACTTTTGATATTACATTTATTATTATTTTACTTATTACTTTGCTTATTTTGCTAATTAAATATTATTTGTAGTTTTTGTCGTATATTTATTGAACATCTTGATCACTCTGCCGCCAAACTGATGATATTGAGATGCACTGTTCTAGAACTTTAGACCTAGGAATCATTTTACTTTCATTAAAAAAGTAAAAGAAAGGATAGTAATCGCGAAAATTTTCTAAATCAAAATTTGTACGGAAATACCAGTTTTCGGTGCGGTTGCCTAATTCATAAAAAGTTATTTTCAAAGTGGTGTTTGTGACTAAGTGTCTGTATGTGTTACTTCCACAGCCAAGACTGCTAAACTGATCAGAGTGGAAATTTATATTTAAGCTTTTAACAAAAATTGGGAGGTTGCAGTGACTTTTTACTGAAATCCACCAACCGGAAGTGGTAGTTTCTTGGGTAAATTTTTCGGTTTTTTGCAAATATTTCAAAAACCATCACGTTTAAAAAAAACTTAGGTCAAAATTGCTTAAAATTAAATTTGCAACAAATTTTGTTGTTAACATTTTTTCAAAATTGAACATTTTAAAAACTCATCCTTGATGATCTTGAATTTATGCCCATAAAGTGGGAGAAAGTCAGAGATATGCTGTTTATATAATCAGCTGACAATTAATGAAATAGGTTATATATCATATAAAAGTGACGGATGTCCACTATCGGAGTTATTGCCAACCTAATTGGCTGATAATTATTAAATGAAATATAGCTATGTCTCTATATACATAATTCGTAAATGAAAGGCATGTGGTGACCACACCTTCATTTTTAATCAAATTTGTTAAAGTGGTTATTTATTATTTTAAATTAATGTTTTTTGCTGAAAAATTATGATTTTATTATTAAAATGTTATGATCTCGCTAACTAAAAGACATTTTATTTAAATTTAATATACAGTGTGGACACAAAAACCCGGTCGGCACCATAACTCCGTTATTTTTTAACCAATTTCAAAGTCCGAATAAATTTTTTGTAACATTAATTATATGAGCGCAGCAGCGATTATCATAAATTTAAATAGCAAACCCCATTTTTTTATTTTATTTGAATTGGTCCTACTGTTCTGAATTTAGAAATGTTTAAAAATAACAAAATTTTGAAGTAAAATTAAATTTAAAATAATGCAAATTGTTAAGTAGGCATCACATTAGGCCATGGACAAAGATAAAAATGTTACGTTAAAATGCATTTTGCTTAATCTTGTTTTCGCTTTTAAAAATTAGTTTGACGTGATCCGCTATTCACTCGTTATTCATGGCCAAATGAAATTTGTATAGTACACTACTTAAAAATTTGCATTACTTTAAATGTTATTTTACTTGATTTGTTATAAAAGTGCTTACTTTTATTTCATTTTTAAATTCAGAATAATAACACCTATCAAAATAAAATAAAATAAATGGGGGTTGTCATTTAAAATTAAACAAATGATTATCGCTATGCGCAAATAATTAATGTTACAAAATAATTGCTTGACGGTAGAATGTAGAAGAGTCAATACCACTTAATTTGATGTACTGAACTTTAAAATTGGTTATAGCGATGGCCGGGCTTTTGTACCCACCCGGTAGAGATTAAAAATTATTTTTATACGATTTGATAATTTTTGAAGTTATCTTCTGTAAAAGAATTATGACATTATAAATTGACAGCAATATTAGTTTAATTATTTAGAAATTCGTAGAATGATTAATTTTCAGAAGAATTTTTGCAAATAAGTTAGTTGCTTATTTGGAATTGTGATCTATTTATCATCCAGACAATATCTATGCTGGATATAACCTTTACAAATTTATGGAGACAAAACAACAAAGAAGCGGTTTTACACTATTTTCTGTTTAGATGAAATATAAAGAATTCTATGAAAGCTAAAAGAAGAATAGAAATATTTTTAATAAACTTTTTGCTTCGCATGTTTTTACGCTCATTAAAAATTTTGCCTTTATTTACAATGTAATTAAAGTAGGCTCATTGTGTTAATATGCAACTTAAAAAAGTGATTACATATTTAGCACACTTACGAATACAATAAAATAAATTGGTAATTTATTGATAATATTTATAGTACTTACTTTATATAGAAATTGTAATACTTTTAAACATATATATCTACATTCACCACAAAAAACATTAAAAGTGTCCACTAAACAGAATGATTTAAAATGTTTATGTAACTTTGGCGGAAACAAGCTGGCATTTTATCTAATTTAGCAGATAATTTTTTTTAATCAATTAACCATAAAGGAAAGGTAATTATGACCTATTTTTAAAACTCTAAAAATATTTAGATGAAATATAATTAAATCATATTTTTATTAATTCTCAACTTGTTTTTGCTAGTTACCAGTTAATTATGAAAAGCACGCGTCGCGACGCGTGTTTTGCTTATTATTTGAACGAGTTGGAACGTGGAGCTCTTGCGACGTCCGTAAAAGTACTGACACGAGAGCGTCGCGACGGCCGCTATACACAAGAGCAAACAGTATCCGGGATAATTTAAGTGGGAAATTGTGAATTAATATTTTGTTTATGTATTATTACATATTCAATATTATAAATGAATTTAAAACTTAATTTAAATTTATACCATATAAATGTAATTAAGAATATCATTGCAATTTAATTAATAGGAAGAGTAAAAAGAAACAAAATAATTCAACCTTATAATTAAAAATTTTAAAGTTTTCTCTAGAATTTAAGCAGATGGATTGAAAAGGGGTTTTCATGCAACGTTGCAGCTACAAATGTAATATATGAGAATATTCACCCGCTGCACATCCTATCACTATCAGTAGCTCCACACAATATTAAATGACACCCACTCTTAACTTTTCTGTGATTTATGAAGACCTAAAATTCTAGATTTTATTATCGAATAGAAAAAAGAATTTATTTTTTTAATCCAACTGACGCAGCTTTTTGTTTCTTTATAAACAATTTAAAACTTTACATATTTAACAAATTGTACGGCCATGTTTTTAATTAAAATATTTTTATGCCCTTTTGGTAATTGAGTAGTATAGTATTTAGTTATAAATGTATCATTTATATAAATATAATAAATTTGATAATTATTTATGATTATAATAAAATTAAAACCTACGTTCTAGTTTATAAATCAGATTATTTGGTGCATTAATTATAAATAAATTAAATAATTAATAAAGATAATATTTATAGCAAAATAATAATTAATTAACGAATAGATTACGTGAATTCTTTAAAATATTATATTTTTGTTTTGGTTTCCTGTCTTAGGATTAATACAAAAATGAATTTTATAAATAAATGTCTTCCTCCAGTTGGGACTCAAAAATATTAAGTTGACGTTCGAATTGTTCACGTGAAAAATATGCTAAAAACAGGGTTTACAATTGACTTATTTTCAGCCACTGTAATTTAACCGAATTGAGTCAATTTTTTATACACGGTGTATGAGAAGTTGTAGATTACACCTAGTGTCATCAAAATTATATAAATAGTTTAATTATCGTGCAAAAAAATGTTAAAAACAGGCAAAGCCGTTTTTTTCGACTAGGACTAGACCAACGAGGCAGAGCACATTATTTAAAAAAAAAACAAAGAACTAGTAAAAAAGTGCGATTGCCTATTAAATCAGTTATCATTTGATATAATTTTATTGCCTATGGGGTTATTGGTATCAAAGTTATGTAAAAACAAAATTTAAGAAAATTATTTGAATAATTTTGGCAAAAATTTTATATAAATGTTATTGCCTATAGCGTAACTGGTATTTAAGTTACGTGATAACAAGATACAAAAATGCTGGTGTGGTTGTGGTCACCACACGACTTTTATTTACAAATTTGACACATCCGGTACTTTTAATAGAAACATAACTATATTTTATTAATTAACAGCTAATTAATTAGTAGTATGTCACTGCAACTTCATTTTTGTTGTGAATCATATGTTGGCAATAACTCCGTTTAAAATTCCAGTGCCGGAGAAATATAATTATGTTTCTATTAAAGGTATGTGTCAAATTCGTAAATGAAAGTCGTGTGGTGAATACAACCACACCACCATTTTTGTATCTTCTTATCACGTAACTTAGATATCAACTGTTGAGGTTTCATAGTAACGTCATTGAAATATTACCGTATACTAACCTGGGAAAAATATTATATTAACTTAATCGAACAGAAAAATTTACTTTCCGCCACTTTGAACGCAAATAAGTAATGCGCAACACGTTAAAAAAATTTCTGTTCTCTTGTGGACCTCGTATTCGCCTAGGTCCACAAACTGCCAAACAAAAAGTCTTACTTTCCGCCATCTGTAGCGCAAATAACCATTTTCGGCTATTTTTATTTTTTTTAAATCCAAACAAAATTACCACCCTCGGATCAAAATTGTGACGGAGGAGAAATTTAGCACCACTAGGTCAAAATCGCGACTGATTAAAAATTAAGCACCCTCAAATCAAAGTCACGATGGAGAATAATTTGCACCTCCAGAACAAAATCGCGACGGAGAAGAAATTTAGCCCCCCCAAGTCAAAATCGCGACAGAGAATAAATTTAGCAGCCTCAGATTAGAATCGCGATGTAGGAGAAGTAATTTAGCACCTCTAGGTCAACATCGCGACGTTAGAGAAATTTAGCACTACCATGTCAAAATCGCGCCGGAGAAGAATTTGAACAGATCTCTTTTAAGTCTCTTTTAATTCTCGGTCCACAAACTACAGGATAGTTTGACTTTTGTTCTTCTTTGTTCTCTTGTGGACTGAAGCAAAGACCACCCTGAGCAAAAAAATTTCATTCATTCTGGAATAATTTTAATTTTTTTACACCTACCGAATTGACACGTCTCAAAAGCAATTTTTATTTTTGATAATTAAAACCTGTTTTATCGTATAAAAGGCTTGGATGATGAAAATGCAATAAGTGTGACAGAATGGGAAACGACATGTGTGTGTGAGAGAGATAGAGAGATAGAGAGAGAGAGAGGGAGAGAGGGAGAGAGGGAGAGA
>JARJDX010008774.1:0-24473 GCA_030264735.1 Gymnusa sp. GC000175
GTAGAACATTTTTTAATAAGTCATTGTGTTGTAAAGAATCATTAAATCCGAATTAATAACGTATGATGCTGTGAGCAACATTGGATTTTTCAAATTGTGGCTTTACATAAGAGTTCGTTGATCTAATTCTCACAAGCGGAAAGCGAAACCTAACATAGCATGTTTCCTTTTTGCTGCACACTTCGGAAATACAATAATTTATGCTTATTTGGAAGAGCAGCGTGGAAATAGTATTTGTTCCGGATCACAGCCGTCACGCTCCTTTTCAAAATCACATGAAATATTGGATCACAAAATGGGAATCTCACCACATATCATACGAATAAATAAAAATGTATCATTTACGTTAAAGAGTATAATAAATCCTAATACATCCATACAAATATAAAAAAAATTGAACTATTTTTGTTTTTATTATTTCTATTTCAAGAAGACAATTAAAAAAAAATTTAAAGTGATAATATAGGGTTTTCTCAAACTGTTTTTTATGTGTAAAGTTTAAAGATTAGGAAGAATTCTGATTATTTATAACTATACATGGAGCAATGGATCTTTGGGTCACGTCATGAGTTGGCTAGTGATATGAAATATAATTGTTGACTTATTTAAATTGGTAGGTTGACGGCGCTGAACCATACGTCACAATAATGTGATTCTTATGCGCCATATTGATGACGTGACCCCAAAGATCCATTTCTTCATGTTTATTTTATTACCTAACTTATTATTTGTTAAACGAGATTGTAATGTTATTTTCAGTGTTATACCCTTTTACCATACGTCATAATAATGTGATTCTGATGCGCCATATTAATGACGTGACCCCTAAGATCCATTGCCCATGTTTATTTATTAACCTAACTTATAATTTGTTAAACGAGATTGTAATGTTATTTTAAGTGTTATACCCTTTTAACCTATTTTAGTTTTGTAAGTAAAAAGAGCCTTACAAATTCCAATGGCAAGGTTTATATTTGCCGAGCGCCCTCTATCGGTAAAAATGCAAAAGGGAAAATAAGCTTAGGGTTACGGATATCTATGTAACGCCGAGTAGAAACATCTAGTTTGTACATAAATGTCCCATTTTTGGTTCAATATTGATACTGCGAGCGACCAAGTATTAAATATATCCGCTTTTAG
The DNA here is from genome assembly GCA_030264735.1 of Gymnusa sp. GC000175. Taxonomy (NCBI): domain Eukaryota; kingdom Metazoa; phylum Arthropoda; class Insecta; order Coleoptera; family Staphylinidae; genus Gymnusa; species Gymnusa sp. GC000175. Next base: position 1,141 of record JARJDX010008774.1, read on the forward strand.
AAAAGAAATATAAAAATATCAACGGGTCATAACAATAAATCTCCAAAAAATATGATACTAGTCTTGAAACTGAAATGGAGCGAGCAAGCGAAAAATATTGCGTACAGCATGCGAATGAGCAATAAAAACTTCTCTCTACATTACATAAATCTGCACGTGAATGCACAATCAAATTTTTCAAATTTCGTGCCTCCTGTTTTAAATAAATTTAATGAAGTTTGCGATAATAAAATCATCCGATTGAAATTCTAATTTTCCCGTTCCTGCAATTAATGGGATGCAGTAAATTTCTCGATTCAATGCATCTTGCAGATTTGAATTTTATAGTGTTACATTGCTAGTAAAAGCGCAAACTTTTATGGGCCATATATAATATTTTCAGACATTTAACGGGTATGTGTAATTGAAACTAGTGAACATTTATTTTTAACTTCAGTTATATAATAATAAATGGAATATGAAGAAAATATATGAATCGTAAAAATTATTACAAGCATGCAATTAATTGAATTTAATTGTAAATATTTCATGTCCTAAGGAGGAAAATATACTGACCAGCAGGTTTCACCTGCGGGGCGGCAGTGAAGAGGGGGGGAGACACACAACTTGTATCAACAAATCTTGTAACTTCAATTCAGTTTACTAGAAAGGGCCCGAAAAAAGGAAAATGTCTATGGCCCGGATGTAGCTTAACCCAGTCCTGGGGGTACGAAAAATTTCTGACTTGGAAAATTTTGCATGATTTGTATCTGTATTCCCTAGCACTCCAGATTTCTAGATCAACTAGCCACCCTGTATATAATACATGATATTTTGTGTAAAACTCGAAAAAAAAAATGGAGGTGTGGTCACCACACGACTTTCATTTACTAATTTGAAATGTTTTTTGGGTTAACTGGAAAAATGATAGAAACAAAATTTGTGTAAAATTTATTTTTACACACTTTTGTACTCTTATGTTTTTTTTATAAACTCAATAGATTTGGAAATATTTGCAAANAAACAATGAGTTCTTAAAATGTTAAATTTTGAAAAAATGATAGGAACAAAATTTGTGTAAAATTTATTTTTACACACTTTTGTACTCTTATGTTTTTTTTATAAACTCAATAAATTTTGTAATATTTGCAAAAAAACCTAAAAACCCCACCAATAAACTACCACTTCCTTTTTTTTGGTTTTAGCCAAAAGTCACTGGGACCTCCCAATTTTTGTTAAAAGCTTAAATATGAATTTTCAGGACGATCAGTTTATCCGTCTGAGCTGTAAAGAGGACACAGACAGACAGACAGACAGACACACAGACACCACTTTTAAATTAACTTTTTCTGAATGAGGGAAGTCGAAAACGGATATTTCCGCAAAAATCTCGATTTTGAAAATTGTCGCGATTACTATACTTTAATTTACTTTGTAAATGAAAGTAAAACAGCTAGTTATGTAAATATTTGCGATCGCATCCCCTCCTTTTTTAAATCATAATTAAGTTTTTTCTAATATTTATTTTCCGCAAATCCTTATTGACATTTACTTTATATGTAATACGATTAAGAAATACTTCTCTGTACTTGCTTCCCTTTGATATATCGGTACTGCAACTGCTTTCATCCAATCTTTCAGGAATCTCTTTCTCTTTCATATATTTCTAATAACTTCCCACATTCTTTGCAAATTTTTTTTTTTTTCATTTGTACACGCTATTTTATAAAAGTTCAGCTTCCTACTCTATCCCTTTGTTCAGTTCATTGATTACACACTTTCCACTAGTGTCCGTTTTTCTAGCCCCACCATTGTGATCTCGAGATCCGACCTTGCGGTTAAATTAGGGCAAAGTTGCCACATTAGGAGACCAAGATGTATTTGTTTTTCCAAAAAGATGCATAGGTAACTAGATAAAGCGAAAATTAATATTTTTGCGGATTTTGATTTTGGCTTATAACTTTCTTAAATGAACAAATACACAATTTTAGTTTGCACTTTATTGAGGCACTTTTTACGGAGAATCGCCAGGGGTTCTCAAAATTTTTCTGACTTGTACTGTTTTCGAGTTATTGGTATTAACTTTTAATTTTTAAATGAAACTCAAAGTTGTGTTTAACACTGTTAAATAGAGATTTTTTTTTTCTTTCCAACGATTAAAACACATGCATATTAGAATAAAAATTGACTAAGAAATTATCAAATTACCTATTGGTTTTATTCATTTCGGTCAAGTATGCTTTGGAAACAAAATCAACAATCCTTTGTTTTAAACATAATTTTGACAGTTCAATTTATTAAATGTTTAAATGTTTCACCTTTAACCGCCAAATAAAGCTCTATTATTTTTCCTAAATTATAAATAGCTTTTCTAATAACCCTGATACTAATTTTAAGTTTCAAATGTTTCCGCGCAGCTTATTTATATCGCCTGGTATGGTTTTGTAAATATCATTTTTCATTTTTTCCCATAAAAAATAATCTCAGGGAGATAAGTCTCGTGACCGTGCTGGCCAGCGAACATTACCATTATTTGAAATAACTTTGCTTTACTTCCCTCTTATAATTTTCTCATTTTTTTTTTAATTTCCTTTTACTTCCCCATTTACTCTTTTACTTCGTAAATGAAAGTATAGTAATAGTGAACATTTTCGAAATTGAGATTTTTCCTTTTAACAAACATTGGGAGGTCCCAATGACTTTTGGCGGAAATCCACCAACCGGAAGTGGTAGTTTATTGGTTAGGTTTTTCGGTTTTTTGCAAATATTTTAAAAACTTTCAAGATTATGGAAAAAAAACAGTACAAAGGTATTTAGAATTAAAGTTGCAACAAATCCTATAATTTTTTTAAAATCCTTTCATTTTAAAAACTCATCCTTGTTCGTTGCTAAACAACATTATTAGTGATTTTATTGCCATCAACTAGTGTAGACATGTCATTATAAGCAGATGACAATTAATGTAAATTGGTTATATATCGGTCAAAAGTGGCGGATGCCACTATTGGAATTATTGCGAACATATTATTCAACAAAATGATGTTGATTGCAGAGCAGAGACATACTGTAAATCTAATTAACTGATAATTTATGAAATATAGTTATGTTTCTATTAAAAGTAACGGGTATGTTTCAAATTTATAAATGAGAGTCGTGTGGTGAACACACCACCATTTTTTATCTCATTCCGATTCCATTTAACCGTATCTTTATTGCTTTGTTTATTAATTCCATTTTATTTTCTACACTTTTAGTTTTATTTCCTCATTATCTGCTCTTGTGATTTTAATGTGTTCGGTTGTATTAATTCCTTTTTCCTTTTGGAGTCGTCTCTCTGCATATTATGCATTGCCTTTAGTGCTTAAGGTAGGTAGGTGTCTTCTTTTTTTATTTTTATAGTCGGGTGCTTTTTCATAATAAGCTAATTTTTAAGTAATACTAACAAATCCAAAAATTTCGACACATTTTTTTGTTTTGGACTTATTGGCCTTACTTTTATAAAATTAAACGTATATTTCTTACTGTGTGTATTCATACGTTTTCAGTGTTAAAGAAATTATAAATTTGGTTAATATTTATTCATATAATTAATAATTAATTACTCACAGCTGACATTGCAATATTTTGTGGGTGATAATTTATTACTAGCCCTCCATAATTTAGTTTTAATTTAATTTATTGGTCATTAATTATATTTTTATGTGCGCACACTAATAATTGAGTTTATGTTTACAGTCCCTAGGCGTAATTTTTTTATCCTTTTTTAATGACTTAAAAATTTTATGTGACAACCCTTAATCGGCCATATTTAATAGATACGGCTTACATATACAGTGTGATCAAAATTGAGTAGCCTACTATGGGTATATTATTATTTAAGATAAATACTTGGATAAATTGATAATTGTGTGTAGATTTCTGTGCTGAAAGTTTCAAAATTTTAAATTTAAACAGAAGGATACCCATGGTAGGCTACTAAATTTTGATCACCCTGTATAAATATTATTTCTTCCCATAAATACTTAGCAATTAATTATTGAATAATACGCGCAAAGAATAAGTTTTTACACATATTGTGCTCTAATAAATTAATACCCATTTGGAAATTATGAAATTACCTACGTAGACATTAATTGCTTTTAAAATGCAACTGGTTTAATTAAAATCATTAAGATAGTTTTTGAGATACTTATTCTTACTTTGATTGTAAAGTTGACTATGTTTTAACATAAAACCAAAATAAAAATAACTATAGCAGTTTCTGTTAAGAGTATGACTTTTTGTATGATTTGAATGCATTGTGGTTGTGTTGGTGTAAAATTTTAATGATTAATACCGCATCGCAGTTATTTAATTAAGCCGAGTGCACTTTTATTTGATTAATGTTGTAAAATTTATCATAAAATCTCAATTAATCTCTCATGTTTTATGTAACTAATATTGATATGTATTGGCTCCTGTGTCAGTGGAAAAAAAACGCGTAGATAATGAACAATTTAAAAACATAATTTGTTTTAGACATTAGCGCTGTTAACCTAATCAACGCTAATGCTTTATATGTCCAATAAAACGAATTATCAGGAATTTATTAGATACATATCCAATTCTAATAATTGCCAATGTGCAGATAACGCTTGTACCTTTTTAAAATAAGGTTATCACAAGTGAAATTAATTCAAATTTTGACCTCAATTATACACTGAAAAAAAGGTTTAATAACAATACGCATTAGCATAAACTCGTTTAAAATGTGTGTGTGCCAAACGACTTTTCTTCAGAGGACATTATTATTCATGAATGCGACCTAGGAATTTATGCATGCAAAAAAAATTCTTGATGGGGATGCATGAAAAATTACATTAATTTTGACAAATTGTTAAGTAGATGAAATATTTGTTAAAACTTTCCGCAATGCATTTGTTTGCTTTTTTTACTTGTTTGACTCTAATAATTGAAATGTGCAAACTGTGATAGAAATTAAACTTTCTAAATCTAAATTTTATAGTCGAAATCAGACGTCGGCAAACATTGGCACGAGTGTACATACTTGTAAACTATTTTTCCTTTATTTTCAAAGTAAAAGAAAGTATAGTAATCGCAAAAATTTTTGGTATCGACACTTTTGCAAAAAAAATTCCGTCCCGTCTACTTATTGAAAAAAAGTTGTTTTAGAAGTGATGTCTGTCTGCGTGTCCATGTCGTCTCTACAGCATAGAGGGCTTAACTGATTCACCAAAAAATTCATATTTAAGCTTTAAACGAAAAAACATAAAAGAACAAAACTTAAATTTACCATAAATTTTGTTCTAATAATTTTTTTTAATTTAGTGTTTTAAGAACGTATATTTGTTCTTTACTAAGCAAAATTTTTAAGGAAATTATTCCTATAAAGTTGCAGAGACATAGTATTATTATAATCAGGTGACAATTAATTAAATATTGTTATGTATCGGTAAAAATTGATGGGTGTCAATATTGCCAACATAAATTTCAATAAAATGAAGTTGCAGAGATATACTGCCAATTTAATTAGCTGATAACTAATGAATAATAGTTATATTTTTATAAGAAATAACAGATATGCCTCAAATTTTTTATTAAATTTTGCATAGTGTTACGAGCCTTCGGCACAAAAATACTTTTTTAGAGACTGTACAGTCCTTTGCTTCAAGATAGCGCTGCCACTCCCACTTTCAAGTCGGAGATACTTGTGCGCACCAATAAGTTGTCAGCCAGCTAGACTTGGTCAAGCTGCAGTTGAACATCCTAATAAAACCACCGTTTTACTTTTTTTAGTAGAATACTAAAGTGCCAAGGATGGTAGAAAAGAAGATTTCTGCAAAATATCAAGAAATACAAAATAGGGGTCAAACGTCATCCAAATAGAGAGAACACATCTTAGTTAAAGATCTTACGCGATTTGTACCAGACAAATTCAATTTTTAATACCAGCTCTCTTCCTCTTCCTACGAAGCAATATTATTATCTGGTACTTATCCACTACTTACATAAATAGCAATTGTAATACATCTATGTATAAGTATATAATACCTCCGATTTTCAGTCAACTTTGTTCACGTCTAATCTTCTTCATCACTTCTTGGAAGATAATCTCTGAATTGGTTAAAAAGAAGAGGCGATAGGATGCATCTGTGTCGGACTTTCCTATAAATTTGGATCGGATTAGTTGGCGTTTCCTACTCTCACTTGTCTGTCTGGTGCAAGTATAGGTTTCCAATACATCTGATGTGTTTTTGGTAGATGCCCTTTTGGTAGATGACCTTTTGGTAGATGTCCTTTTAGTAGATTTCAAGCCTCATAAGGATCTGAATTAGTGATGTCGTACCTTATCAAAGTCTTTTCCATGTTTCATGTTTTTTTACGTTCTTCACTTGCAGTTTTACCCAATCTTTGCCCGAACCCGAATTGTGAACCACTAATTACACTATTATCCAAATATAGTTTCTGACTTTTGATGATTTTAGAGACTTCGATTTACTTTTTCGTACGTCATAATACTTCCTCTTTAGTCGCTCTGGACACCCACAAAATTTTCAGCAGTCCTCTATTAGCCCGCATTTCCAACTATTTTTACCTTTTCTTCAAGTATCTTCCAAGAAAGATGACTATTAGAAACGTAATCTGCTTCTTTTTAAACTTTCTGCGAAATAGTGTATTAATACTAACACCAAACCACTGACGCTTGTTCGATTTGCAACGAATTTCTTTTGTGTAATACCAGTTGTGAAACACCTAAGATAGAAGGAAACCTTTTTGATTCTGATTTTTTTGATATTTAGAGCCGCCTTGATTCACTAATGACCAAGCACAAATATGTTCTAAAATAATTTTACAATAAATTAGTATTTTTGAGAAAAATAAAAATTACAATCCTTAATCACATTCGCGATAAATATCGCATTAATTTAAATTTACATAATCTCACGCATAAATAATAAATTTTTGTTTGTTTGTTGGGTAATAAATTTTTAGTAAGTACTTTATTCAATTATTTTTTATAATTTCTTAATAGAAATGGCCAAATATCTCAAAAATACACTTCCAATTGAAAAAACAAAAAACACATTTCTAATATTTTCAAAATAGCTATTTAATATTGCTAAACTTAATCCTCCTTTTATCCCCCTTGAAAACTTTAAAATTAATATGGAACTCCCATTTTTTGTTACAGATTCAGATTCTACGGATAAAAATATATCATTTTGACATGAAACACTTTTTTTCACCATCGTAGGTGGCGCTGTAATCGCAGGACAATCAAATTTTGCGATTTTTTTTCTGCGATTACAGCGCCACCTACGATGATTACAAAAAAGTGCTTCATATTAGTATTATTGAATGGCTCTTTTAAAAATATTAAACACATGTTTTTTTTGGTGTTTTAATTGCAAGTATAATTTCTCGAGACTTTTTCAGACTTTTTAACCACCATGTATGCCTAAAAACATAAAAAGGTACTCGTAATTCATAGATTTTTGTGACCAAATTCCTCATTTCCTCTTTATATAGCAATGTGTCAGGTCTCCTATGACAGTGGTTCTTAACCTTTTATTAGTCGCGGCCAGTACCACCACCATTAGGTAATATACTCGTAATTACTCGTACAAAAAAACTTTCAAATATACCTAGTAACAATTTTTTTATTTGTAAAGTTATAAAAACTTAAAAAAATCTAATATTATTGCGGCCCCCCCTATATACTGTCCGCGGCCCCCCAGGGATTCTGTTAAGAATCCCTGTCCTATGCTATCCCGGCCGGTCCATTGTTTTTAAACTCCGCAACCAGGTTATCTTCCATACCTTGTTTCATATTTCCTTCAGCTAATTGGTATTTACGATTTCTTATTAAGTGTCCCTAGTAAGGTGTCTTTATGGTATTAGAAAGTTTATGCTCTCGGTTGATTTTTTTTGAGGATAACTCCATTCCTTACCATTGCAGTTCATGGTATCTAAATTTTTTTTATAAATCCACATTTTGAAGGCTTCTAATCTTTTTTCACATAAAGAAGTACTAACAAAACGTAGCATCTAACAAGTTTAATCTAAGTTCTAGGTCGAAATCAGTGCTGGTGAACACTTTTTAATTCTTAAGACGGCATTTCGAACTTGTTTAATGAGGAATTTAGTTCCATTTCTCGCAAAGCCATGTGCTTAGGTAATTGAATTTTTCAGCTCGGTCTATGGGTCTTCCTCTAAATGTTATACTGGGATTTGTAAATGTGTTTGGCTTTCTGGTGATGGCTATAACCTTTGTTTTATTTGTGTTGATATTTAAACCCAAATTTGCGCTGTCCCCCTTTTGTATTGACCAGTTCTTGTCATTTATATAGTCGGCAATTACGACTGCGTCATCAGCGTAGTGGATATTATTGATCCAGACTTTTCTACCTTTTTAATGTTCTTTATCGCTTCTAAGAAGATTATCTCTAAATATAAGTTATACAGAAGAGGCGTTAGGATGCATCGCTGTCGGAATTTACTTCGGATTAGTTAGTTAGTTAGTGGATCGGGTTAATTAGAGTTTTCTTCTCTCAGTTGTCCTGCCTGGTACCAGTATAGGTTTTCAATGTATTGTATGTTTTTCTGGTAGATGTCGTGCTTCCTGAGGATCTGCATTAGTTTGTGATGTTGTACCTTATCAAAGGCTTTCTCAAAATCTATAAAGCATTGACATACGTTCTTCCTTTGATCGTAGCAGTTTTGTCGCAGTACCTATATTGCAACTATCGCTTCTTTCGTGCCCATTCTTTGCCAGAACCCGAAATTGAATCGCTCATTACACTTTCACACTTTCTGTTTAGCCTTTGATGTAGAATTTTCAAAAATACTTTTTAAAAATAGCACATGAATCAGATCTTCGTATTAGTTTTCCTTAACAGTGGAATAAAGGTGGTGATAGTCATTGAAAAAGGTAATAACCAGTTTCATAAAAGGTCTTGAACATTTCATTCAACATGTGGTACCTCTTTCGTCTAAAATTTAAGCAGTTTTGGTGAGATATCATATTTAATCATATAAACTTGTTAAAAATCTTATTTTTTATAAAATAGATGCAAAAAACTAAAAATTGATATGAATTTTATTTAAGGACCATGTAGTTTCAGAAACTATAAAACTAGCACTCACAGACATCATGACAAAAATGGCCAATGAGAACCTCGAAACGTCAACATCTGATAATATTTTAAAGAAAAATTACACCATCACTATACGTCCTCTTTTTGGAAAAATAAAAATATTTAAATTGCTAACTGTATTAGTAGAATGCAATTGTATTGTATTTTTTGTTGCTAATACATAAAAAATAAAATATTTTCATAAACCGGAAATAGTTACAAAAATTCGCCATCTTGTTTCGCCACACATAAATTTAAACCAGTATTAGTTTGTATATAATAAAACACCTGCATAAAATATTTATAAACCCAAACAAGAAAATTAAGCGACTGAATCATAAAAACATGCAAATCACCGTTAAAATCCGATTAATCGCTACTTATTTATTCATAATTTACTCGAAAGAGGAAATCGAAGTGGGTGGTAATATCTCCTGCATTTGTTTCAATAATCATGGCATTCGCTATTTATACTGGTTTTCATGTATGTTCATTTGTTTTGAAGTAATAATAAGCTTTAATGACTACAAAAATTAAATTTTAATTAAAGTAACGAAAGTAAAGTAGGTAAAAAAATAAATAAATTATGTCTTTGTTTATTTTAAGAGGATTTTAAGCAGTAAATTGAAAAATAATCTATAGAATTCGTAATAACGTGTAAATTATGGTTTTCTCGATCATCTTGCAAGAAGCGATTTTGTTTTCTTTGTTTAAAAAAAGTTTTTGTTTTATGAATTTGTCAATTTTGTTTAAATTTTTTTGTTGCAGTGATATTTTGGTGATTTCGTTAATGAATTTGATGAAAATATTTTTTCAATAACATATGTTTAATTATTTTGCGATTTCATTTATTTATTTAGAATTATTCGAGATTTTTAAGGATATATTCGTTTTCGACTCCTCCTATTTAAAAAAAGTGGTTTAGAAGTAGTAACTGTCTGTCTGTGTGTCTATGTCCTCTCTTAAGCCCAGATAGTCCCGAATGTTTGTAATTAAGCTTTTAATAAAAAAAATCAAACTTTTGATCAAGTACACTTTATACCAACATCACACTACACCTGTCAACGTGCACCATCCCTGACAGGGACACAAAGAACCAAGTAGACTATTTTTATCAAAGACAGGTTATAAGTCTGAATATCTTATGTAAAGGCGGAGAATGTGGATCAGACCATAAACAACTATAGATCAAGTTTAAAATTAAATTCAAGAAACAACTTCGAGAATCCCCAAAAAGGAGGATGTTGATAACAGACAACGGACAGTTTAGAGATACCTTATAGAAAACAAGAATCCTGGATATAGACAATAGTTTCATTGGTAAGCGATAATACCCTCCGTATCGTAGAAGAAAGAAGAGCAAAAATGAACATATTCAGAATATCTGCAGGGAATTAAAGGGAGCATGAGCATGAATAAGAAACCAGTAAGAAAAAATAACCAGAGATCTGAAGGGTGTACCCTAAATATGGAAGAACTACTTATACAAAAATAACTTCACCCCATTCAGCGAAGACATGTGCATAAGGAAAAAAACCCTACATACTACAATCTGAAGTTTTTCTTCTTCTTCCTCTTCGTTATTTAGGACATCTTCTTTTTTTCTCTACATTTATCCTATGGCGTTGGCTGCTTTTCTTGGGACATAGATGTCCAAGCTCCAACTATCCCGCCGTCTTTTCGGCGGTCTTCCCTGTGATCTCCTGAAGTTCGCCCTTTTCGCCACTCTATCTTCATCCATCTTGCCATGTGGTCTCTACATTGTCGGCGCCTATCGTCGGATGTCGCATCTTGCTCACATCTCATTTTCAATATGGTCTCTCAAAGATACCCCGAGATCTTAGAGATTTTTGCCCTGAAGTTCTCGTCATAGATTTTGTTTTAGCAATGTCGGCAAGGGTTTCCACTGCGTATGTTAATTAGTCTAATATGTACATGCTTTGTATATTCTAACTTAACTATCGGTTTATTATCTTATTCTTTCATATAACGCCACGAAAGCAGTCTGAGATTGCAGACAACCTGGTGGCATGCGCTCGTACTTATTTGGTGATATTTCTATTGGATGAGATTTTCATGCCTAGATATTTAAAATTGAGCACCTGGTTGATTGATTTGTTGTTAATGGATAATTTATAACGAGTAGGTTCTGTAGATATGACCATCGATTAGGTTTTTTCGGTTAAAATTTCCATGTTGTTGAGCAGTTGTATGGAATTGGAAGAGGAGGCATTGAAGATCGTCTTGGTTGTTTGCCATTATTACGGCATCATCGGCGAAACACAGTATATTTTTATCATTCTATATCCAATATTTTTGTCTTTTGCAATTTTTATGATTCGGTCCATTATGAAATTAAACAATACTGGGCTCAGGCTGACACCTGATGCCTCTTCCCAAATCGATTTCTTCGGATAACTCATTGTTTACCTTAATATAAGTGGTGTTCCTAATATCAGAAGTTGAAAAAGCTATTAAATCTCTTCGACGATGGAAATCACCAGGCGCCAAATTTTTAAAATCAATGGAAGAAAAGGAAGTATGTATAAGCAATGCATACAATCTGCAATACTACCCCATCGGTATACAAATATCTGTTCCGAAGATTGGAGAGAGTCAACCCTTATTCCCATCTTTAAAAAGGCTTGTTATTCAGATTGCGGCAAATACAGAACCGTTGCGCTAATATTCCATGCAAGCTCTCTTATACGAACCTAACCTAATCTAACCTAAACTAAGGTTGGTGTTAAATCATTACCAAATTTAAGCAAAGAGAATGAGGAAGGCAATTTTGTATTCAAGCCATAAACGATTAAAGCCGTTTATCTTACCACCAATAAAGACGGGGTTTGTGGCGGAAAAGGACACATGAGAAGAGTTCCTCAACTCAAGACAAATCTTAGAAAAGGCTATAAAATTTAACAAGCCAATGATTTTCTGCTTCGTGTACTACAACATAGCCTTTGCCAAGGTGCGATGGGTGGCGAATCATGGAATAGATGGCACTCCTAAACATCTAATAATTCTGATTTATAAAAAAGTGGTATGGCAAAAGTTCAAATGGATTAGATATTTTCAGACTTCTTCAAAATATGTGTAACAGCCCTACACTTTCAAAAGTTTACATCTAATATATTATAAGGGTTTTAGACGGCTGACAAGGCGGCCACTCTCTTGGAGGTCAAAAACTAAGTAATCTCGGATATGTTTTCACTGTTCCTTCTTCTCAGGTGTGAAGTGATAGACCCATGTTTCATCCATGGTTATGAATCAACGCAAAAAAATTGCTTTATTGCTGTGAAACTTCACCGCTATTTTATTCCATTGTGAGTAAACGCGGCACCCATCTTGCGGACAGCTTTCCAAATTTTCAGTCAATATGCGTTGTAAAGCACTTTTTTGATATACTAACCATGTCTGCTAGCTCTTGCACTTTCAATCGACGGTAATCCAATACAATTTTGTGGATTTTTTTCATTATTTTTAGCGTGGTCACCTCATTTGGTCGACCACTGCGATGTTTGTCGTGTCAGCTCGTTTAAACTCTGACATCTAATATTTTACTGCTGTAAACGAAGAAGCTGACTCCCCCAGAATATAATCTAGCCCCGCTTTGATAATTGAACTATAGGCTCTTCAAATGATAGTATTGTATCACATAACGATGACCAATTTTGTCTATGTTTACAAATTCACTGAGAGCGCTATTGATGGCTGTCAAATATCAATACATCAGATCGGGGGCTACCCTCGTATGATTTTATTTCTTTTTCATGATTTCTTGATTCAATCATAATTTTGTTCAGTAAGTTTGACAATTTCGTTTTGTATTTCATTACTTTAAATGATTTTCGCAATTTTGTCATTAATTCAATTATTGTGTAAATTATTTTGTTTAAAGAATTTAAGGTTGTTTTTTTATTCTGTTGTTGCATTAACATTGAAATGATTAGACAGTACTGTTTTTACTCTTTTGTTTTTGATTAAATAACATTTAACATAAAACAATGTCTAATAAAATTTTTTTTTAATTTATTTGTATCGAATTATTTTAATGTTTAAACGTTCGATGACTCATTTATAACTCACTATTTTTTAGTTCTATGTTCGTGGGCATCACAACAAACTGACTGTCAATTTAAAAGGCAGAAATCCCCACTAGGTCGACTGTCATTACGGATAAAATCCTATACAAAAATACATCTACTAATTTAACATTTTTGTTTTTTTATTCATATATTTTAATAAATCATTAATAATGTTGTTCAGTTATTCTGTCAACTTTATTATATCTTTAGATTTTAATGATATTTATCAATAAATAAGGCAATTTTGATTTTTATTAGTTTGTTTTAATTACATGATTTCGCTAAATGAATCTGACTAATTTATATTTAATTTATTTATTTTTTTACCATATACATAAACGATTTTGTTTGATAATTTGTGCGATTTTGTTTTTTATTCATTTGTTTTAATTACGTATTAATGACTTTGTTCATTGAATTTGTCGATTTGTTTGGATGGTGGCGCAGTAATGATTTTAGAACATAAATTTTGTCATTATTCATTTTTTCATCAATGAAACGTTTTTTAACTTTCATGACAATAAATAATTACGTTTAAACAATTGAGTTTAAAAACTCGCTACATTTGGCAATTTTTTTTGCATTTTATCTTTTGTTTCGCCAATAATTTTCGATTTTTTGCGTTTATGAGTAATTTGAGCGCTTAACGTTAACATATTTATGTAGATTCATGCAAATTTTATCGAAATCCCAAACAAGCTGGAGATAAGAATGCTTATAATTCATTTCCGCTTCTTCCAGCTAAATTAGCATAACTTAAAAAGAAATGAAATAAGAATAGTGGTCGACCTCGCGCCACTGCGACGATTTGAACCCCAAAAAATCGGACACAAATGAAATTATTGATGTTCAAACAACAATATATCGATAAGGATAAAATGTGTTTAAAAAAAACTTGAGCGAGCGTAAATAAGATAATAAATGTTAAGAGATTGAAATTATCTTGTGCATATGGGTCATATCAGGCTTAGCCGGAAACATAAATTAAGAAAGAATAAAACGACGGCGCAGACAATAACTGGATGTGATAAATGACAATTCAAACAGATAAAAATTAAACTTAAATAAAATTTAAAAAAAAAATCAAATTCGATTCTTACCAAAAATAAAATACTGATTGGGATGAGGAGAGACAAAAATCCACACAAGCGCTTAAAACCGTCTTTAAATTAGTTCATACACTTACACAAATTTACTTACTACTTAGTATACTTAAAAATGAATTTAATTTACATATATAGTCAACAACACAATTGTATAATGGAAAATTTTTGAGAATTCAAGTTTTTCGTTTTTAATAGGGCAATCAAGCGTTTCAAATAATTACCAGAAACATATTTTTTAATTTTTTTTTCGAATTGAGTTACTACGTGTTCGACGCGCTCTTTAAAATTAGAGTAACGTGCGCTCGCTACAAGTAGCAACTTCAAAACTGGCGTAAAGGCGTCGTCGTCACGACGGCGCACGGTTTTATTCGGAATCCGTCGCTCTGATTCGCCTTCCACTCGACCGACGTCATAAAATAATGAATTTTGAAATAAAACACGCAAAATAAATTATATATCAAAATATCGCGCGCGAATTTATGCTTGTTATCAAAAATTCACCTTGAAAAATGTTCGCTAGTTTTTGTATCTTTAATTATTTAATTTGTTAGACGCTACTATTCTCATCCGAAAGCGCGCACGTCAATATTTATTCATGTGCCATAAGTTAGAATAAATAAATAACGTGTTTGCTTATTTTAATTTTTGAATTATGGTTTGTTTTGATTTATAAAATTCTGCGAAAACAACGCTTTTATCTGCTATAAATCACACTCTACAAAGTGTTTTTTTTTTATTATTTATGCGCTCGTAATTACAACAAATAACGTTACCTCTGCTTTGCGCGTCAACTTTAGCTTTATTATCGATATTTTCAAAACATAAAAACGCAACAGCAAAACGCATTTAGGCAAATTAGCAATCATGTGCTAATTTGGTTGCATATCTTGTTTGTTTATAAAATATACAGGGATGATCAGAAAATTGGAAATCAAATTTCTTGCGTACACCTCTTTTGATTAACAGTCATTATTAATACGACGAATAGTAATACCACGGTGGCCACGTGTTCTATTATTATTTTTTGTTGTTTGTTTGATTAAGTTTTTTTTTACATAATCCAAAAAGCAAAAGCCAAAAGCGTTACGCGTTACTTCTATTACTTTTGCAGATTATTTTTACTTTCCTGAAAAGTGGAAGTATAGTAATCGTGCGAAAAAAAAATTTATATTTCATCAGATGTCGACGTTTTGTAGTTTTCTGAACCAGAATTGACCATTTTAGTCATGATGTCTGTGTGTATGTGTGTGCGTGTGGGTGAATAGCAATTTTCTTGTGTCCTCTCTGCAGGCTAAACCAAAACTCCAAACAACATGAAAATTCAGATCTAGTATGATTTTTATAAGATCTGGAACTGGAAGTGTATAGGAAGTGTAAGTTTACTTGTACCATTTTTTAGTGTTTTGCATCTATTTTCTAGTAAATAAATATTTCAAAAAAGTTTTTCAAAATTAAGTTGCTGAAAATCGTAATAGCAACAACTTTTATTTAAGGTATTTTTTTATTGGGTAAAGCTTTTTTCGTTTCAGGAAAGTCAAGTGGAGAACACTCCAATTTTTTTAATAATAAAATTACTATTAGGTTTACAAAAAACATCTAGAATACAAAAACTTTCTAAAATAATTTTCCATAAATTTGTTTTTTCTAAATTTTTTCTGTGGGAAGTAATAGACCAATTTTTGCAGCTTACTCAAAAATTGTGCCAGCAAAAAATATTCTAAATTCAATTTTTAACAAATTTTGTCAGATACAAAGCTTTTTCTCATACATATCTTCTGTATTTGTTCTTCATTTTGTTTCTTTATCATATTAGATGCCTCGACATACACATTCATCCAATATCCTTGTGCTTGAAATCTTTTATCATTACTGACTACTGTTGATATTGTCTCATTGTTTATCAAATGTTTGTATATTCTACAATGTCAAGGCGACCAGATTTCTCTTTCAGTGTCGCTCAAGCAGCGAACCGTTTTGTTCAAATACCGTCGGCCCTTATTCTAAAACCTCGGTTCCTTGGTGGAACGAACGAGTAAAGGTAACAGTTGCGGCTAAGGAAAGAATACAGGAAAACTTTATAGCATGCAAGAAAGCGGGCGCCGCGCCTCTGCGCCTAAAATTATACTAAACTCAAAAAGGCTATTATTGAAGAGTTACGTGTAGGAAATCTCTTCGACGACACCTGTCGCCGAGGTTTGGAAAAGATACAGGTGATATCTGGCTCTGCGGTTTAAGTTGCCAACTAGCTCTCAAAATTATGACCCCGCAATACTGCGCGGTGAAATTTCGCTCAACTTCTCAAAGGAGTGTGGTTTACCGTACAATAAGACATTTTCTCCAAAAGAACTGGAAGCCGCAATATTTTTATTTCATTTGAATCTTTGGAAATCCCAAAAAAATATTTGTCTTCAGCTTCAAGCTTCCGCCCTATCTCTTGCTGCGTGACCCAAGATTTTGGAAAAAATGGTCAAAACTTCTGGAATGCCACCGTAACCTTGTTTATTATCATGGTCAACGTTATAGCAACATCAGTCTTTCTGGCGGAAAAGTAAAGGACCGCCATAAACAAAAGATTGCAAAAAGCCAACGACACAGTCGTTGCGGAAGCAAAAGCACGGGAGTTTGGATATTCCACTTTAGCGGTCGCGGGTTGACCACCACTGGTTTAAAGAAATAATTTTTAAAAAAATTATATAAACAAATAAACCGGCGGCGGGTTTTTATACTATATTTATACATAAAAATGTAGTTGTGTGAACATCCTTACAATAAACATACATAGTTTTATACAAAAATGCAGTTTTAACATAAGAAAATTGGGAAATTGAATTAAAATATTAATTAAATAAAATAATCAATATTGAATGCTTCTTTTCGTCTGAATATCATCCAAAACAGCTTGTAAATCTTCATCTTCAAAACGTCCCTCAAGCGATGGTATCAAAGATTTAGCTTCCTCTGTATTTTCAGGACATAGATTTGCAATAGCAGCCAATTCAAACTTATGTATCTTTTTTTGAGCCAACAAACTGAAAATATTTTATTTAATATTAAAATTTTAAAAGCGAGATACCTATTACTTTCTTATCGCTGTTATAGTCTCTTTATTTTTAAACTTTCTAAACCGATTTGTGTAGGTGAGAGTTTTCATGAAAACTTCAGAAAATTCCTGTTCATCTTCTGCCGACTCATTTTGAGCTTTCCTGTGCTCCAATAACATGTGCACCTCAGATATTAATAAGGTTTCTGCTTTTTCAAATTCTATAACAATTAAAAAAAAGTAAAAGCAATCAAAACTATTTTTTTTTAAATCATTATTTCCTAAAAAAAATTAAGTATAATTTAATTCTTTTATTGGGCAATAATTTAAAATAAATAATAATTTAATGTCCATTATCTTGTATACATTAAGGTATTATTCCACCAGCGCCCCATTTTTTATAAAAAAAATTATTGCCCCCTTAATTTTTTATTATTATTTATTATATAGACATATTTTAAATTGAAAATAAAAAACTCAATGTGGGCCCCTTGTATCTTGGATAGAATTTGTGAGTTGGAAATTGCAATTCTGAGCAAAATTAACGGCTAGGGAAAATTAAAGAATTCATTAATTTGCTGGTTGCTGCAGAGCATCACTGGATTAAAAGTTTGCAGATTCATTTTTTTGACTGGCTAGAATATGTAATGTAATTCTACACAATCTAGGTTAGGTTAGGTGTATCTGGAAACCTCAAGAAAATAATGATAACCCTAGTTTTCATATATAATTTTTTTTAAGTTACAATATCTTTCTTTGACAAAAATTATTTAGGTTTTTTAACATATCCTTCCTGTACAAGAAAGTCATATAATTTCCTAGTTTTATTAACATCAATTTTTAGTAGGGTTCTTGCTGTTAACAGTTTTAAAAATCCTAATTTGTTATTTTCTGCTATAAGTATAGATTTCAATTCTAAGTAATTTAATGGAGGTAATCTAATAAGTCTGCAAAGTTCTCGTTCTTTTAGAAATAATTTTTCATAACCACACATTCCCGCAATCTCCAAAGGTGTCATGCTTCTTCTTTTTGGCGAGGTTGACGTCAAAGTAACAGGAACGTTTTTAATTTTAACATTTAATTCAGAAATATGTTGAAAACTTTTAATTTCTTTCAAACTTTCCTCTCTACACTTTCTTAAACGCATATAGAGCTGAGCCTCCTCTAATGATTTGATTCCTTGTTTTCTAAACTCGCATAATCTATAATAAAAACATTATAAAGATTAGTGTCCTTGCTTTGGGGCGGATAACGTCTTTGTTATTAAAGTAGATTAAAAGTCAATGGAATGGGCATTTTTTTTGCAATTTTTTATGCATTTTTCAAGCAATATAAAGCCATCAACTAAATTTTCAAATTTAGTAAACCTTTAATCTACCTGTTTCCAAAACTGTTACATCTATTTTATTTTAACAGATACAATCAAGGAGGAAGTTTAAACATAAACCCAGTGGTTTTCAAACTTTCTGAATCTGCGCCCCTTTTTTCATAAATATTTTTTGCATCCTACCAATTATTTATTTTTACATAAATTATGAAATCGAAAATTAAGAGTCGAAAATTGAAGAATCACCGATTTAACTTTTTGAATATTGCTTTAATTTTATCAAAAATAAATAATTATTATTCATCTAAATCTAAATATGTACTGACCAAAATCAAATTTATGTAAATTCATATCAATTTTCAGATAAATGGCCATAATTATTCCATAACAATATATCTTGAAGAATATTGCTAAAAAAATTTACAGTTTGCTCAAATTTCATTAAAATCATTAAATTTAAAAGAAAATCGTCTAAATTTAATTTAAAATATCGCAAATAAACCCAATATATGAAAATTATACAAATCTGACAAAATTCATATCAATTTATACATTATTTGCCCAAAAACATTTAAATGTAATAAAAATTGATTACATTGGCCAAAATCTTTACAAATATAACCAAAATCATCTGAATTTTGACTAAACACGCTAAAATTTAATCAATAATAGAAATATTAATTAAATTAGTATGAATTTAAAGAAAATTGCTCAAATTCGACTAAAACCTTTCCAATTTTAATAAAAAAAATATCTAAATTTAGATGAAATTCGTTTAAATTTTACCAAAATAACTGCTACTTCGACGAAAATCATCAAAGTTATGCCAAAAAACGATTACATTATTGTAGTTTTAACCAAAATTTTTAAAATTTGAACCTAAATTGCCCTAAATTTTAGAAGATTATTATTAAATTTGTTATTTTGCAATTCTCTGGCGTCTTATAGTTTGGAAAACACTGCTTTAACCGCTTCCAAGTCCATTTAACTTTTCCAATTTTAATCTTAACAGAGAAATATTTTGAAAAATAGACATCACAAGACAAAATCTTTTGGACAAAATATTTATAGTTCGGAGGAGGCATCCGATTTTGTCAAATAAAATTCACTCCCTATACCCAAGGACGGAGGAAGAGGAGCAACTTTGAAATTTTAAAAAGAACCCACATTTTTTTATTTGATTCAGATTTTACGGATAAAAATACATAACTTTTACCTGAAACATTTTTTTGTAATAATCTAAGGGTATACATAGTTTTATACAATAGTAATTGGAGAAAAAAATTATCGCAAGAATTGTTTTTCCTGTAATTACAGCGCCATCTACGATAATTACAAAAATATATTTCTGGTAAAATTTATGTATTCTTTTCCGCACAATCCGAATCTGCAATAAAAAAATGGAGGTTTCAGTTTTGAAATTTAAAGTCACCCTCTTGAGGTGTGGCGAGGGGCAACTTTAAATTTTCAGAAAGCAACCCCCACCTTTCATTACAGATTTGAATTGTGCGGAAAATATACATAAATTTTGCAAAAAAACACTTTTATGTAATCATCGTAGTTGACGCTGTACTCACAGAAAAAACAAATCTTGAGATAATTTTTACCCATGATTACAGCGGCACCTACGATTATTACATAAAAGCGTTCCATTTTAAGCTTTCTAAGTTCACCGCCTTTCCCGCCCCCTGGTGGTTAAGGGTGCGAAATTTTTGACAAAATCGGATACCCTACTACAAACCCTCAAACTTTTATTCAAAACATTTTGGTATTAGACGTACATTTTTCGATATATTCCACTGTTAAGATTAAAATGGGACACCCAGTCTACATTTATAGTAAAACTTAGTTTACCGCTTAGCTTAGGCTAAAGCGCTAAACGAAAGAGCGTTAAATAAGGTCTGAGTGGGTGGTTTGGTTGGAAGCGTTACTCATCGCTTATAAAGCCTTTGGTTTTTTTTTAAGTTCACAATAACGTTTTATGAATGAAAAAAAGTGTGGTAAACCAAATCAGCATCAAGTTTTTTTTAAGCTTATAACAGGCTGCAGTAATCGAGAAAACGCTAAACGAGGTCTTACTGTAATTAAATGTGAAATTTACCTTGATATTTGTATTTTTAATTCTCCAGCTCTATGCAAACCTTCCAATAGGTATTCAAACCCTTGCCCTGTATAAAACTGCATGAATCTGATTAATTTTTCATAAACCGAGGACGTCACAGTTAAGTTAAAGCGATTTAACCAAGATTCAGTTTTTTGCGGCATAATTAACCCATGCTCTCGAATTATACGTTTTCTTCTCTGACGTTCCCAAACCCTCCTCCTATATGTATTAATAATAGAAGCTTGTAATTCAGATAATATATCACAATAAGGATCAGACGGTTCAATGGTTTCCAACCCCGCAATAACATCTTCAGCACCTTTATCATATTCAAACTCAAAATCTGATCGTGCCGCATTGTAACCTGCAGGATTATTTTCATCATTCCTCAAAGGTTCTTGTACATTAGTCAAACGAAATCTGTAGGGAACTATTGGTTCTTTAAAAGGAATTAGATCATTTACTTTGAAACTGGGGAATGAGTCAGAGCCATGTTTTTGCAGGTAATAATAATCATAATGATATTTTATTTCTTTAATACTTCTATTAGGTAATTGTTGAGCAATAACTTGCCAATTACTAAAACTTATTAATCCGTTTAATAAAACGAGTTCTTCTTTAGCTGACCAATCTGAATATTCGAATAAATCAAAGTCATGGTTGAGAACTTTGTAAGCGTGATCATTTTTATGATTATCAAATTCTCGACCATTTGCGAAACAAGATGTACATATATTAATATCACATTGCACACATAATATAAATGTATCTGATAATTCATTTTCACAATAGGAGCATTTACTATTTACATTTAAATTATGAT
This sequence comes from Gymnusa sp. GC000175, assembly GCA_030264735.1. NCBI lineage: Eukaryota > Metazoa > Arthropoda > Insecta > Coleoptera > Staphylinidae > Gymnusa > Gymnusa sp. GC000175. Next base: position 22,745 of record JARJDX010008774.1, read on the forward strand.
GGAGGGTAAAATTTGATGCTTTAATCTCTGCAAGTTTTAAATGTTATTCACTTAAATAATTTATTACGTTTTTGACTATATTAAAATGAAGATTTTGTTTTACCTTTCGGAAATTGTAAATCTGCTGCATCTTCTTCAGTTAATTCAGTTGTATTTAATGTCGTCATTGTTTATTAATTGTTAACCTTAAAATAATGCGATCGATTATTTAAGTTTTAGGGTTGGTTATAATAGGCAAATTTCGAACAGTATTGAGTGCTAATTTGGTTGCCTATAATAAAATGATTTGAAAATTTATGAAATTTTAATAAAAATTATGCCAATTACATTAATTTTTGAGCAATATTGCTGCCAAAAGTTAAATATATAGGTCTTGTTTATAAAAAATGATCAAGCAAGTAATTTGTTAGATATTAAAAAAATTCAATATAAATTAGAATGTGACTATTTGCACCTACAGTATGTTCAAATAATTTGCCATTTGCACAAAAAGTTTGTTACTTGTTTATTAAATATTTAAAATATTTAACCACTACTTAGCACATATCCATATTTCAGTAATCATCTGCTGATCAGAATGACTCTGCTGTCTGCAACGACTTGAATAATTTTGCCAACAAAATTTGTGGCAAATTTAATTTTAAAAAATTCCCACGTCTTGTATTTTATCCATAGGCTATGTACACATGGGCGCGTTGCAACGCACGTCTTAATATACGACTGATCTAATAAATGCGTACATATGCAACGCTAGCTTCTTAATAGACGCGCGTTCGGAGGGTTCCACACAAAACGCGCTTAAGAGGCGCGTCTCGAGTACCTTTATGTTGAATTGAATTAGACCCTACACATGACGCGCGCTTTGGATCAGTTCATTGCTACTTTTGGACAGCATATATTGTTACTATTTTTTGAGAGTTTATTTTTTTAACAATGGACGTAAATAAGTTCGACACTGATCTTTTTATTGAAGAAATTAAAAGTCGCCATGCTATATGGGACAATTCTGAAAATTCTCTTCAACTTCCATAGCCATACTGACAGTCAACGTGGCTTTAACGCCACACATATAAAATAAATAGATAGATCAAATAAATATGTGGTTCTGTTTTTCTGACGCGCTTTGCAACTCTCATGTGTACATACCCAAGACGCGCGTTGCAACGCGCCCATGTGATAAACCTGATAAATTTTTAATATTTGCAAAAACTTATGTAGAGAAGCTTCTAAGTAGAAAACTAAGTCTGGTGAAATATTGCAGTAGAATATCTTTCTCTTCTAGCACATGCAGGATGAATAAAAATTAAAAAAAACTGTCATACACTCATGGTAACATAGTAGCTTTGAGCTTCAACAAAAATTGATGTAGCACCATAAATTTATAAAACAACATTTTGTAAAAGTTTTATTTGATAATGATATAAACCTCCATATATAAATTAATTTAAAATTTGAACAAATAAAAAAATGCATATATTGTAATAAATACATGTATAAAATGCAAGATTTTTAAAAAAATATACATTCCAACTCCTTAAATATTTTCCATATTGTTATTGTTGTCATTACAATTTATTAGAAATATTGGCAATTGTATCATACATTGCTTCAGCAACATAATCCACATTGTCTACTGTTAATCCACACATTGAAATCCGTCCTGAACGAAGCATATAAATATGATGCTTCTCAATCATGTATTGGGATTGTCTTTCTGAAATATTTAAAA
>JARJDX010008820.1:0-22053 GCA_030264735.1 Gymnusa sp. GC000175
CCGTCACTGTGATATTAGTGTTTATTTATTTATTTATTTATTAATTTTATTTTATTTGAGGGCACCGTGGCCTTAATTGTTTTATTTTTTTTTATATTTTTTTTATATATTGTTTTAAGTTTTTTGCATGGTCCTTCGGACCATGCTTTTTCTTTCATGGCGGCCAATAGCCTTAGCAGCTGACGCCGCGAAACTAAAAAAAAAAAAAAAATAACTAATTTAATTATTGGTATATTGTTTTAAGATAAAATTACTTATCTCAATTTTTTTACACTTATTATAGGTTTTGGCTATATAGTCATAAAGAGACAAGATACGTCAAAATAATCGTGTAAAGAATACGGTGTCATAAATCTTATCAACAACGTAAGTCTTTTATCCATAAGTTTTGCGTCTATTGACGGATCTTTTCCCAGTAATTTTGACTTTAATTGTTAGTCTTAACATCTAATAGCGCATTTCTTGCATGATGTGCTGTATGTAGCAGGTTTTTTGACAATCAGCATTAGTTTTTTACTTTTTTTCATTCGGCTGATTACTTCGATATTAGTAATCTTGTCTGTTCAGGGTATCCGCAGTATAAGACGATGCATGTACATTTTAACAGCTTTAGTTTTATTCCTCATGTATGTGCTGGCATTTTTTCGACTGCCTGAAAGTAGCCTACTGCATGCCAATACATAAAACATGATCGTGTAGAGATAAGTAAATACAGACCCACATCTCTGCTTCCAATATTTTTCAAAATATTCAAAAGGATTAAAAAAAATCATATTACAAATCATTTTGAATATCAAAAAATGTTTGTAGATAACCAATATGATATTAGAGTGGAGAGATTAACCACTCATGCCACTCATGGAATTTGTGAAAACGGATGCTTTGACCAAGGAAAATACTTTATTGCAACTTTCATTTCTCTGAGTGGGGCCTTTGACTGGGTGTCTCATACAATATTTCTGCGTAAGTTTTTTTACTACAACCCATAACCTCGTAGCTGCAAACTGATAATCTTACCTGGCCAATAGAAGACAGTTGGTTAGGCTTGGGGTACCTCTTTCAAGGACCTTCCCATAAAGTTAGGTGTGTCATAAGAGTCCATACTGGGCTCCTTGCTATATTAACGACTTCCCGCATTGCATTAGTAATGCTGGTGTCAATCCTTTCGCATATAATACCACATTCAATAACAGAGGAGTGTCTATGGAAGAGGTGGTAGTAGGTAGCCAAAACACACAATTAGAGGTTTCAGAATGGTTCAATAGTAATCATTTATGTTATATGCAGATAAAAGTGTTAAAAGCTTTTTACATTAAAAAAACAATTATGTGAAATACCAACAGATGTAAGCACAAAATTCTTGGATTTAAATTTGGACATGACACAGTTTTCAATGAGGTGTTCACGGTGAGGCTCTTTTGCGTAGATTAAGTAGCAATATTTATCTACTTAAGAATTTTGCTGGCTTTGCATCAATGAACATCTTGGTGATGGCATACTTCACTCTCTGTCAGTCGCATATCGCATACGGCTTGCTAGTATAGGGTCACTCATTGCATGTGATTTTTGAACTCTAGAGACGAGCTGTGAATGTTGTTACGGGAATTGTATACAGAGCTGACTGTAAACCTGACTGTAAACTAAGAAAAATAAGAAAGTTGTTATCTCGGAAACAGCCATCTTGAAATTTATTTTGACAGCAGTTTTTATAATTACGAAAATGACTTTATGGAAAATTGCTATTTTCAGTTTATTTAAAATAATTTCTAAGCTATTTTGAATTAATTTCTAAGCTATTTAGAATTTTGAAAATTTTATAGCATTTTTGAAAATTTTTCAGCAAAATCTAAGTCAGCACATTTGGACCACCCTGCATATAAAAATAATAATTGTAATAATAATTAAATTTTTTAAATTTTAGTTTATACGGTTTTGAAAAAAAAATGTTTGAAAGTTATTTTAAAAGAAAAATTTTATTTTATTTAGCAAGTTAATATTATTTTATTAGGAAAATAAAAATTATGCAAACAGGAATTCATAAAACTTTTATTTTCATCATATTATTAAATTTAAAACAAAAATTTTTTTACCGGAAAACTTAAATCACAAATTATTAAATTTTGCACTTCTGGTGTTGTGTAAAGGAATCTAAATGCAGTTAAACAAAAGTAGCTTTATGTCATAGTAAATAGAATTTACTAGCGACAGGTTACAACAGACATTCCTTGGAGTCTAGATTAGATCTCAGAGCACTTTTTTGTGCACTCTCAGGATCCCTTAATATGCATGAAAACTTTTAGCTTTCTACGTTGTAGTTACAAGATTAAACAAACCAACAGCATTTTAACTAAATAATCGAATGCAAACTAAATTTGTTCTAGAAAGTATAAAAATTGGTTTATATTGAGATAAGTTGCAAAATAGAGAGCTTTATATAACTACACATTTGTGCCTTAGCTTTTACAATACTTATGTAAATTTTCTTAAAATCGGATCTTACTATCCGAAGTCGTGATAATGCTCCCTACAATGGAGAGCATAACGTTGGCAATAACAAATACAACAGCGTGACTTAAACAAATTGTGAAAGATACATTTTTAAATGTGATACTTATAATAAAATATTAATGTTTTTTGCTTGTGACATGTATATTTACAGTAAAATTTCATATTTATAAAACCATTTTGTTAAAAAAAAAATACTAGAGTAAATAATCTTTTTTCGTATTACTCTTTTAATACGTTTTTGACCTTTTGAGAAACTGGCTTTAGACCGTGCGACACTTGCTCGCAATGTTAAATAAATCGCCAATAATTGATCCATTTACGAACATTAAATCCAAGTTTAAATGGTTTCTTTGAAGTGAAAATCATATTTAAAGACATAAAAATTTTTGGTTGGGATTGCAATGTTTAACGACATTATAAAAATCTCTAGTTTGGATTGCAAAACTTATTTTAATTATCAATCAAATTTTAACAATATTTTAAAATATTTTTAAAAATAGTAGTTTTTTTGAAATGGAAAATCAATTTCTATTTATTTAAATAAAAGAATTAGGGACGTGGACCCGCCAATAAAAATTTTGCGGACACTAAAACAACACAAAGTTACGCTATTCCAAAAATAGTAGAATAAAGAAAAGGAGAACATTTCGACTCTACAGACTAGGAACCAGGATTCAGTAAGGTGATAGTCTCAGTATATTCTTTGAAGACAATAAACTGGATGAACTTATGCACTTAACACCTTTATTAGAATTTGCACCCCCAGTTGGCTCTACACCTGTGTTTAAGGTGTTAATTTCGATTGTGCTAAATAAAACATTAATTTCATGAATCATAATTTTTTTAATCATCGTAGGTGACGCTGTAATCGCGGAAAAAAAATATTGCGATAATCTCTTCCTGCGCTTACGGGTCCAACTAAGAAGAGTTTTAAGTAAAAGGAATCTATTTCTTATAGTACAGTCCAAATCTGTAATCTGTAAAAAAATAGGGTTTCCATTTAAAATTTTAGATTTGCCCCCCTTTCCCGCACCACTAGGGGTAAGATGCAAAAAATCCTGCCAGAATCAAAATTTTAAAAGTTTTATTTAAAACATTTTGGAAATTTTGGTAAATTTTAACAGGGGGTCTTATTATTTGTTTTTCGCACACAATCCATAATCGGCCAATACAATGCATATCTCGTGTAGTTGTAAAAACATCACGTGCTAGGTTGATAACAGAATTGATTTTTGGGTGCTATTGCCACTCCGTGTCTATGATATGTGTGTATGTATCTTCTTTGGTTCCGTTATATGATCGACAATGTCCTTACCATATTATCGTATATCACTATACGATCGTATATCACTATACGATATATAAGACGCAGTATTACGATTACTATTTTTTCTATATCGGCCTCCTTACATTCTATATTTTTGTGTTTAATATTCCATCTGAGGATTCTTAGCATTTCCTGATCATTTAAGACCTGTCGGGAACTGGGCAATGTTTGGGTCGTATTCAGTTGCCTTCTTTATTGCAGTATACCAACTTAATAAACCAATATGTTGTGTCCATTTCAGCCACTCTAATCCAGTTTTAATAGTTGCTGCTGCTCTCCACCATTGCTTCCATTGCTTTCACTCTCAAGCGGATTGCGACTTCTGTCAGATTAGCCGTACCGAAGTTCTTATGCTCCACCTTCCTTGGCGTTAAGGTATTTCCTAGACAAAAATAAAGCGATATACCATGCGAAACTGGGACCCTTACAGAACTCAGCTATTAAATCATATGATGCGGACACCCCTGCAAATGTAAGCAATCTTATTAGGACTTACCTTAGGTCAGGTTAATGCTTATCATACACAAGCATTAACCTGACCTAAGGTAAGTCTTAATAAGATTGTTTACATTTGCAGGGGTGTCCGCATCATATGATTTAATAGCTGAGTTCTGTAAGTCACAAACAAAAGCATTCTCACGTTGGTCATTGCCTAATGGTGATTCGCGTTCTAGAGTGTGCAAAATGTTTCTATAATTTAAACGTTAACATATTTGGTAAAAAAGATGTAAAGCTGATAGAGTTGAAACTCGTGATATCTAGGTTTACCCTTTCTATTTTAATTTTGTTATACGTACCTCAGCACTTGTATCTTCATATTTAAACTAAACCTTCAATTTATGGTGTAAGGTAAATCTAACTGTTTGGTTTCCTTTCTTGATATAGTATTAATAAGAAGATATAGTAATTCCATTTGGCTAGATTGTAATAAAAACCTTTTTTGCAGGGTAGAGTATTATATTTTTAATGAAATTATTCTTTTCACCTATAATTAAACATCAAAATGAGGTTGAAGACAATGGGTAAAATCTAGAATAAGCCAACACTAAAACGAAATTTCTGAATTTTTTTTTTCCACAAATGTGTATTACATTGGCAACTTCTTATGCTCGTTGATTGCACAAGATGATAATAAGAAAACACAAAATTAATGTGTGCAGTGTAAATATTCTTACTTTCGTGTTAAAGTAGTGTATTTTTATTGGTTGTTGCCAACGTTTCGCTCGTCATTACAGGGAGCATTCTTAAGGCGGAGAAGTCCTATGATTGAAGACCTAGTTCGAGTGTGTGTGCCTATATTGAACAATAAAACTAGTAGGGATGAGAATTTAATGATGAAAAAAATATTTTTAGGGATTGGAGATTTCAAAACCATGCTCACGATTTAACTTAAGGGAATTATTATGAATACAAATGTCCTCCCAAATTTTGCGCTAGCCCTTTGATTCTCTATTACGCGTGTCCTAATTTGTCGCTTAGTCTGGCCAAAAAGTATTTTAAATTGCAATTAAGACAATTGACTTGATAAATTCTATTTGTTTGCGCGGCTTTTGATTTTTACTAGTGATTTTTTCAAGGACACGACTAATATCCATTGAATTGTAATTTTCGGTAAAAAGCGTGACTTTGTTCTCAAGACAACGATTTCTTTTGAAAAATTGAATGGGCTCTATAAACTAGGGAGTTTATGACAGATAATTTTTAGGAGGGATGATGTAAGTTCCCATTTAGGTAACAATCTGTGTATGTGGGTTTCCTGTGAACTGTATGACGTAGGTTACCATCAGAGCGTTTTGAAATCATAACATCTTATTCCCCCTTGGCCCTTATTCCGTATTTCTATTGTACATTTAATACTATTAGGGTCTGTTTAGAGGCTGATTCGCCGTGTGGACAGATCACGAAGGTGTCATCTTCATATCTAAACCAGCATATTGATTTAATTTTGCAGGTTCTATTGCTTCGTTTTCAGAAGCCTTTCTAAAGATGTTGGCTACTATGGGAGACAGAGGAGACTCCAAGGGGGCTCCTGATACTTGTTCGGCATTTATAAAGTATTGTGATGGGATCAGGTGCGTCTCGAAGAAAATCTTTTATAATTTCCAGTGTGTCAGGTATAGGTACATTTGTAAAAAGAGATTCTACGTCAAAGCTAACTAACAAGTCAACTTTCTCAAGGTGCAATGCTTGAATCAATCTACCAAATGCTTGGAATTAAACCCGAAAGTAAGAAAATTTACATTGACTTAAGTCGCAAAAGCTTACATTCTAAATTAATGTGTGCAGTATTTAGAAATTCTCTCAATGTGACAGTCCTTACTAACATAACTAAAATGAAAGTTTTTTTATATTGACTGAACGTATTTTAATGTATTTTTAACCCATTTTACGAAATATTGCATTTTAAATCAAAAGTTTTTTTTTTAACCCTAGCCACTATCCCCCCACTAAGTTTAATAATATTTACTACAATAATAACTTGAAATTAGAAAATTTGTAAAATTTTAAGAAGAATTATGAAATTTTTAAATTTTAATATTATTTTTTTTTTACTTTTAAAATTGGTTTGCACAATAAAATATATATTCTAATTTAGTTTTTACTATCGAGTCGCTTCAGTTTAATAAACTCAGTTTATTTACTAAGTTTAGTAACTAATTAAATTTAACAATAATATTGAGTGAATAACCTAAATCAATGAAATAGAAACATATTCGACTAATTTCATGAAGTCCGGAAATTTCCATCCGCATGTATTGTCTGTATATTATTTCCATTGAAACTATTTGGTGCAGATATTTCGTTGAAATCTCAAACATAGATATTATTCACCAACCGTTTAATTAAAGTTTTTAAATTAATAGTTTGTGTCAGAGACGTCAGGGAATAACTGGACCATAGCACTCAAAGCGATCGATTATTTTAATTAATTTCATTATTGGAATAATATTTTAAACTATTATTTTTGTATGTTTAATAAATTAATTTGGATATTTATCATTAATATATGAAGAAAATAAACTTTATCTTTTATATTAAATATGTAAGTTTTTAAAAGGGTATAAAAGATTTTTACAGAATTTATTTGTTTATTACATCTATAAAAGTATAAAAACTAGAAGAAAAAAAGCTCATTAGTGAACATATTCGCGTAGAAATGTGAAAAATTGCGGTTCGTTAAAGTATTTCCTCTGAAGTGTGATGTTGATGAGATCATAACAAGCTAAGCCGATAGATAGCAAGTCAGCACTTGAGTTATAATTATAACCTCCAGGAGTTCGTTTCGGCATCCTCTTCCTCATCGACACTGTATGATTGGAAGCGAGCGTCCTTGTAATTGAGTGCACTTTCCTCCTGAAACGTTGACGTCATTGCGCTAAAGGCGAATATAATGCTTGCAATAAGAATGCTGATCTACGGGTAACGCTAAGTGGATGTCGATGCCCTGAAGCCAAATTTAAATATTTAACGTTGCCTGATTCTGGCAGAATAGATATTTAAGTCGATGCAAATTTAATATCACCCATTGAATTATATTAACAGAAGAGCTATTTCATATTCGTCTTTATGTCCACTTTGTACACTTCTCAAGTGTACACTTTTTAAACTTATTACCCTTGTCATCCACATCTTTTTCTCCCACTTAGAAAATACATACGCATGAGATTAAATCACCGTCAGCTTTTTATCAGGCCACTCCTGGCGCATGGCTTTTTTTCTGCCTGTAATGCTGGCAACTTACATTACAGGTGGACCTACAGTTTAATATGAATTCCGAACCACTGGAGTTACATGATTTCTCATCTAACTCCGGACCAGATAAAGTTTTTACCCATAAACCCTGCGCTGGCAAGGCGGGTTAGGGGCAGTGTTAGACATTTAAATTTATTTAAATAAATATTTTTCATGCATGAGATTACGTATGAAAATCATAAATATGAAATAAATCAAAATCAAATCACATAATCCCAAAGTGATCAATAAAATATCAAAGTAAACCAATACAAAAAAGGCCAATATAAACATATACGGATTAAAAACGTTTTATGGTACTGAGATGTAAAGCCAATTGTATTTTTAAACCGCACTTTAATTTCTGGATTTTGCTAACAAAAAATCAATATTTCAATTTTCGCTGGTATTTAAAAAGGGTATAAGACTTTAATTAAAATTATTGCTGTAAAAAAAATACTTCTTACTGACCACTTTTTATTACATCCCTTATTTTTATTGCTGATATTATATTTGTGATCGTAAACGGAAAATGAAATATAAAGCTTTATGAATAGCCACATATTATAAAATAGCCACATATTATAAAAGTTTTAAAGTCTACAAGAAAAAAGTTAAGTTAATTTAAATAATTTTTCCTAACGTGCCTTTACCATTGCGGATGTTGGCTATTTTGACTTTATCAACTGCCTGACGAAACAGTTGGATGGATGTAAGGCCGAACCACTGGCGAAGATTTTTAAGCCAAGAGTTATGTCGTCTACCAGGACCTCTGCTCCCGTCTACCCATTCTTCCATGATTAATTGCAATATACGGTACTTCTTGTTTTGCATTACATATACAAAGTATTGCAGTTTTCTCGTTTTAACGATTTTGACGAGTTTTCTTTTGGTTTTCTGCTATTCACCGCCTCACTTCTTTATTTGTGTTTTGCTGTTGCACGGTGTCCGTGACAAAATTAATAAAGCAAGCGTGTACTTCTCTTACCATTTCTTTGCATCACTGTATCATCACCTTACTGTAAAGATAGCTTCCCTCGTTCCTAGTACGTTACGGAATCCAATCTGTGTTTTTCTTACGTGTTTCTCACATTTATTATCATAAATATGGAAGTCAACCGGTGGCGCAACAAAAAATGGCCCTCATTCCCAGGCGGTTCTTTAATGTACAGAGGGTGCTAAGCTGCTAAGAATCACCGGTTCAGCTAAAACGATAGATATACTGTGTGTTGTTAAACTGTGCTTCGGCCTGCTCCTTTTTACCACATTTCGCTAATTCCCATAATTTTTACATCGAGTCTAATCATTTCTTGGATATCATTATGAATTTTTTCCTCTTCGGTTATGCTTCATACATTCCCCGCACCTATAATCTTAGCTGGCCCGGTGATTCTTAACATCTTCTGCCAAAGAAGGGCCGCCAGGGACTAACGGCCGTTGTTTTGTTGTGTCAGCCATGTTAATTGTACTAGAATAGAGAGTAATGAGATGGTTTTCCGTTGCCTTTCTCATCGCGGTGCCCATGCCGCTTCAACATTATATGTCTCACGCTAAAAGTTACTCGCTACGATCTTTATTTCCACCTTTACGTGATACTGACCGTTTATCATTGGTACCGCAGTAAAAATATCAACTTAACTTGTGTAGGAAACAGAAAGTAAACTTTAATTGAAATTAAACAAATAATAAAATCAGTACCTATAAATTATTACAGTTATAAATACCGCGCAGGAAGGCAGCCGCACACGCAAGATAAACCGCTTTCTGTAAAGACGTGCAACCTTCTCGCTCTATGAGTACCAGAATTATACTGACTAACTTATGTACCCCTGAAGTCGCTTGCATCTTGGAAAGATGCAAGTCCGCTTACACCAACATTGGCGCACTGCCCATGCACCGCGTTACTGGTCCCCTGAGATCCTTGAGTTCATCCCATTGATAATGCACAATTTCCAAAGCTAAATAAAATAAAATATGAAAGTGGTTTTGGGAACACTACTAACAAAGAAATCTTATACGTTAAGTCTCCAACTTAACGTTGCACACCTGCCAGGGTCTATCTCTCCTTGGATTTAACTTATATGTAATTCCTTTGTTTGCATTGCTCAATTGATAAACTTTTTTTAGTACCCGACCCCCTTTTTTAAATAAATTAAGATGACGTCATCCTTTATCAGCAAAACATTTTCGGTAGTGTTAAGTAGCCTAAAAGCCCTAATCAGGGGGGGATTCAATATTATAGGATATGCGAATATTACAACATTTCTGCAAACGTATAGATTTAAGATGGTTCTAATCAACTTAATGCAAGAAGCATTGAAAAATATTGAACTTTGCTGTAATGACCAATTCTTGACCATAAATCCAACCAAAATGGTTCTCTTCATACTCTAATAGTCCAGTGTCAGATGAAAAACCATAGTAAAGCAACTTAGCCAGTTGTAAGAGTTGCGACTAAAGTCTGGGATAAAGGGGTCGAGACAGCAAATAATGTCATTTTCTGAAGTAGGCGGCCAGTATAACACACCTGCTGTGAAGGACTATAGATAACGAGATAACATGTCTTCAATAATAAGAAATAACGCTGGAAAGCCGGAAGTAAAGAAAGATGATCTTCTCCATTACTACACTAATGGCGCAAAAACAGATATCCGGAGCGGGTAAACAGTTGCAAAAAATGGATATTTTCTTTAATACACCCCTAGAGAAATATTTAACATTTCTGTAAACTGAAATTGTTGGCATCACCCAACGAGCCAAAGAAACTCCTAATAGTGAGATTCGGGGCAACAGTATTTAAATTTTCACAGACACCAAAGCAGCCACACTAGCTGTAAGCAATTATAGGATTACCACAAAAGAAGTATTGAAATGCTACAGCACCCCAAAAGAGGCTAAATAAGCAAATTCTGGATACAAGAACACAGAAGTTCAGATGGTAATAGTTAAGCAGACAAGTTACCATGCAAAGATTTCGGCTAATTAATTTCCGAAGAATAACCCCATACCGTAGACCGTACCATCTTTAAAGATCCTTACTTAAAGAAAGCAAGACTCCTTAGCTTACTGAAGCTAAGCTATCTGCAACTATTCTAACGGGACACTTTAAAGTTAAAAAACATATGCATACAATTGCACTGCTCTGTGTTGAGCATGTGAATTAGAAGACAGGACAGTGAAACACGAACTAAGCACCTGCCCAGTTCTTGTTTTCCTTAGAGAATTTAAGTTGGAGAAACTCTGACCAAATATGACTATCATTAGGGACGCTTTTCCCAGCGCTCTGCTGTCCATCGTCTACCACCTAGTATGGCTGGGTGAATGATAGAACAATGAGCATAGCACTTCTTACGGGGGTAGCAAAAACAGCCGAGTCAGGCCTAGTTGTTTTTGCCAAATGGTCAGACATACTTCAGAATCCAATCCTTTTGGAAATCTTGTTTTAGTTCTTAAACCTATCCCACATTTTACTTTGGTCATCTTCTGGAGATAAGCCTTATCTGCGGGATAAAATTTCCCTTTTTTACTATAATCCTTAGATCACGGTTAACATCTTCTGTGGTCCCTGCAAATATCAGGTGAAAAGACGTTTGCCCTGAAGGGACTTTTCTGAGTTCTTTGCAGAAATCTTTTTTCCCCAAAAAATAAAATAATAAGGTTCTAATAAAATTTCCAAATGAATCTTTATATCTCTGTTTTTTTCTTTTAACAGGGTTAGCATTCGGATGGTAGTATGCAATAAATGATTGATAAATGCCCAAACAGTAACATACTTGCCGCATGATATCACTCACAAACAGTCCGTCTGTCCCAATTTTCTATAATAATTTGTATGGCTGATATAGTATATGAAAATATGAGTGAAGGAACATGTCAAGTATTATCCACATTTTGAAATTGAAATTTTTTAAGATTGAAGAATATTGTGTTGCCAATAAATTCATGGGGGGGGAGGTGTAAGGGCCAATTGCGTAGAAGAGCAACTGTCAGTTCAATTGTCAATCTCACCTGCACGAGCGGTTACAATTTACCCGGTATATCCTGCTTGAAACTAACGAGACTCTGGCGATCGACACCGAGCAAACGGTGGTACAACCGTTAAAACACCAATTAAGAAAATGCAATTCGCTGGCTCATTTTCCAACACGCTTGGCAAGCGCGGAAAACTTAAGTGCCAAAACTTTCTATACAAAACCAAACATGCTGAACTGTAAAACAAAAACTGAACCCCAGGTGAGTAGAGCCCAAACGTCATCCCACACTGTACGCACAGTCATCTCCAAGGATTTGGGAGTGGAGAAGACTCAGCTAAAACTATAAATAAAAGACACCTATTTATAGTCACTTACAACATTCGAACAATGAAAGACGAGGAACATCTAACAAAACTTAAAGAGGAACTGAAGAATATCAAATGACACATCATCGGCCTATGTGGAGAAAAGGTGACAAAACTGTGACGCGGACACATACTATATCAAAACATTTCGGATGCAAACCACCATATTGGACGAATCGGCATCATGGTAAACAAAACTATCAAACACCTAGTAATGAGATACAAAGCAATATCAGACCCCGTAATATACATCACGCTGGAACTAAAAAAACGATATACCCTAGAAATAATACATATATATGCACCAACTAGTACGTCGGAGGACGAAAAAGCTGAACGGATATACGAGGATATATCAAAAGCCAGAAAAATGGAAAAAGCCAAATGCGCCATCGTAACCGGCGACTTTAATGCTAAAATAGGACAACGAATACATGAAGACCAGGCAAACATTGGAAATTTTGAATCAGGCAACTGGAATACACGGTGCGAAATGCTACTAAACTTTCTACTAACTGCCTAAATGCATTCTTCCAAAAACCTTCTAAACGAAAATGGACCTAAGGCCCAAGTAGCACCACAAAAATGAGATAGACTACATAATATCAAACACCAGATTTATATGCAAAGATCTAACAGTGCTAAATAAAATAAACACAGGCAGCCCATGATAAGAGCCGACTTCCATTTTAACCCAAGAAAAGAAAAACAAACTAACTAAAAAGCAGCGTTACCCAACAACACAAGAGCTGGAACTAAATAAGGACAAATACCATTGCGAGCTTTAAAGATGATTACAACCTACAAAGGGACTACATATAGAGCAACTAGCCCAAAAAATAGAAACAAGTATCGAAACAAGCGTAAAAGAGATAAGCAACACCACCGCAAAGAAAATATCTTGAAACAATAAACTCTCCTTGTCTACACTAGATCTAATAAAGACACGCGGGGATATGGTTAGAGAAATAGATATATACAAAGAATCCAAGAAAAACATAAAAAAGGAGATACGCAAAGATTTAAGAACCCATAACACAAAATCTATCCAGGAAACCATTAAACAAAACTTTAACATGAAGGTACTGAGATCAAGATTATCTAACGGCAAATCCCACATAATAAAGCTACAAACAGTAAATGGTACAATAGCATCCAACAAAAAAGTTCTACTCGCAGCAGTAGAAAGTTTCTATGCAAAACTTTACTCAACAAATAAGAAAGACTAATATTCAAGGAGCCATGTAATAAACATGGGCTCCGAATAAATACCCAACATTACCACAGAAGAAATGGAGAAGATACTAAGGCAACTGAAAAATGGTAAGTGCCTAAGAATAGACAATATCACTGCAGAAATGATCAAGCTAGAAGATCAAACATTACTGAACTCAATCACAGCCCTGTTTAACAAATGTTTACATAAAGGCAGAATACCGGAAAAATGGCTAGAGGCAGAACTTATTCTGATATTCAAGAGAGAATATTCGCCCAAAATAGAGAACTACAGAACAATAAACTGATAAGTATCAACAGGTAGAGCATGCTGTATTCCGAAGGGGCTTCAGCACAACCGACCATCTGCAAACGATTCGAAACCGTATTAAAAAAACAACGAAATACAACGTACCCATTCATATGGTCTTTATCGATATTCACAAAGCCTTTGACACAGTCGAAATTTGGTACATATTAAAATCCATGGATAATGCACGAATTGATTCCAGATACACAGTAATAATCAAGCATATATTCACAAACGCCCTACTACACGTAATAATAAATGTAGGAGACCTGACTAACACCATCAAAGTGGAACGAGGAGTAAGATGTTTTTAAAAAACTTGCATGGTAGAACAAAGGAATCAAGATTTATGGAGCTTATCTGAGCCACCTTCGTTTTGCGGATGACATCATACTTATATGACAAGACCTAAACCAACCCACGAAGAAGAATGGGGTATACTGAACTACAACAAAACAAAAATAATGAGCACCGAGAACCCACATAAACTCACCAACAACACTGTGATCGAAAATGTTACCGAATATAATTACCTAGGCCACAAAATATTGCTCCGAAAGGAGAACCATTGAAAAGAAATAAACAGACGAATACAACTGTCATGGGCACCATACGGGAAACTAGGACACATACTAAGAAACAACACCATACTCATAAATCTCAAAATGAAGGTTTTTGATACATGTACACTCCCTGTAAGCACCAACGCGCTCGAAACAACCGCCCTAACAACTGCAAACAAATTAAGAGTGATGCAGAGGGCAATGAAAAGAGCCATGCTCGGCATAACGCTAAGGGACAGAATTACAAACGAAAAAGTAAGAAAAAGAACTGGAGTAAAAAACATAATACAAAGAATCGCAGAGCTAAAGTGGCAATGGGCCGGACACGTCGCAGGGCAGAAATTGGTTCCAAAAGGCACAGGACAGGGACTAATGGAATAGTTTAGGACAGGCCTATGTCCAGAAGTGCACAAGCACGGGCTGACTAAGAAGATTTAATTCATCTCTCACTTACATACATGTATGTATCACTTATAAAACCGTACAACATGAAAAAATATATTTTTTTTATTATATTGTAAAGAACGATTTTTTTGTTTATAATTGAGAAAGCATATTATCCATATTTTTCTTGAAGTTTTGGCGCCCTTGTGCACTGCACAACCTTGCACTTATGGATGGCGCGGGCCTGCTTGTAACCATTCTTGTCCATCGATAATGGACCGAAGAAATCAACCACAATATCCGTAAATATTTGATTAAGTTGCGGCATTCTCAATAAGCCTTCGGGTTTAGGATTTATTGGCTTGTAGCGATGCCACTTAACATATATTTTTAAATTTGTATTCACATACACGCCTGGCCTAGAGACAATCCGTCTTAAAGTTCTTTCGACCCTATGATAGCCAGCTTTCGGAGCATCATAATATTTTTTCAAAATCACGACTACCCCGTATACTGCGCAACAGTCTTTCGGTTCAGAATCATTTACTAATCAAAAAAGCATATCGGCCAATACATTACATTTAACAGGAGTAAATTGAATTTTTATAAAATAGGACTAAATTATAACGACGACCTTGTCCCACTCGGGGATTTTAAAAACCTTAGAGCTCTGTGTCAAGTGCATCTGTCCACATAGGGTGAGGATTCGTTCGGCTGCCGCAATATTGGCGCCAAGGTTAACGTAAGTCCTTAAAAGCACTCTGTTTGATCTCTTTTCATTTGAAGAATGCATTCCTTTTTTGTCACTTGCCTAATATTTTTGGGTGACAATAACACAGAAACGTATTACATGTCCAAGAATTTTTATTGAATATCTCGGTAATACACGTTTCTCTCCCTTAGCCCTTAAATCAAATAATAAAAGTCTTTTAAACACCTTTTGTAAATCTTCTAAGTGCTTTGAAACCGATTGCGAAATCATGAACAAGTCATCATATTACGCAAAAGTCACTATGTCATATTCTAAATCTATCTACCTACGTTTTTCTCCAACAAAAAAATGTAATATGTAATAAGATATTTTGTTATCAAAAATTTAAAAAATAGATATTGACTTTTATTAAATACGAGCGGAGCAAAGTAGAGCAAGTGTTTAACAAATGAGTGTCTAAAGAAGTTTATAAAATGCGTTACATACTTTTTCCAAATAACCAAATAAATCAAGTAATCATTTTTTATTAATTTTATTATTAAACGTCAGTTTTAATATAACATACAAATTTATTTCGAAACTGATAAGTCTAACCACCAACTTGATTTAGGGCTTGATAGCGTTTTTAATTGCCGAAAACACCCGAATCGGCACCAAGCCGTATCTAATGAGTACTATGATTAAAGACGAGAGTATTAAAATTAAGTTTTAATTACGTTAAATATAGAGAAATATTGCAGTATAAATCATAGGTTTTTAAAAATAACTTTATTATGCTCAATTCACGTTGTACCCCCGGTCCACGGATAGGCGTCGCAATAGTTATAATGGACCAAATATTTGTAAGTACAGATCTACACTACAAAATAAAAAATCGCAATTCGTTTGTTAACATAGTTTTTCATTGGTATGATATATCGTGAACTTTATGTGCGACCACAGTGTATAAATCTATTAACCCTTTGAAATAGAAGTTTTTATAAAACCGTAATAACGATTGTATACATTTATTGTGATTAAAATCAAATTATAAGGCAATTTTTTAAGCTTAATTGTTAATTTTGAACATACGTACAAACGCGTTTAATAAAACTTAATTACATATCAATGTGGACAATAAATTTCTATTTAAAGGATAACTCTTTTGTAATAAAAACTAGAGAAAAACAAATAAATAATAAAACAGTAGTAGCTCTTTTTTACGGTGCTGGACATAAAATATATATTGTGCACCATTATTTTTCCTGTTATGCTTATATGCCAAATAAAAATTATTTTAAAAACCGCTATAAAAAATATTTTAATTTACCGCGAAATGCAAGGTAGCATTATTAAAATTTTATTTTTCACAAAAAAGATAGAATCAAGCATCATTGCAACAATAAAAATACATTTAATGAAAACGAATTTGAAAATAAAAATTAAACAAGAATAAACGAAAAAAAGTATAGGATTTACATGCTAAATTTCCAAAAACTTTACCTACCTAAGTAATAATTTTAAGTATCAAAAACCCCATCCCCCAAAAGCATTTAAAAATAATTGTAAAAATGTTATAAGAAATAATTACATAATTGCCTACGTTCTATACGTATAAGTTAGCTTTGACAAAAATGCATGATTGATTCTATTCAGAAACTCAGTGTAACTATAAATATATGGAATTAATCAATGTAAGTTTTACTACAAGTATATTGGAAATAAAATGATAAGAGAATAATAAACGAAAAGTGTTCGGTAATGTTAAATAACGTTAAGTGCAAACAATATCGGCATACAAACAGGTATTGCTGCTAAAGCCGAAAGCGTATCATATGTGCTTGAAACCACATATCATCTAAATGTGTTAAATGTATGATAACTATCCAGAAAATTACGAAAGATGCAAAGTTTACAAAGACTTTCAAAATCTCAAGTTTACATGAGCCTCTGAATGAATAAGAAGGGTGGCAAATATGGAACTTAAAAATCAACTAACATTAGTATTGACCCTAAGGATATAAACTAACTCCTGACATAAATGTCAAAAATACTCTTATTCGAGGGCCTATGAACATTTTAACTAAAAATTCTTTGACCAATTACCTCCTCCTTTTTATATTTTTAATATGGCGAGAGCCACTAAAAACCTGTAGTGGCTCTACTGGACCTGAATTAAGTAAGGTCGAGTCAAAAGCTGTACATCAGAAATCTCTAAGCAGCAGTTAGGAGACAGTAATCACGCCTTTACGTGACAATGCTGATGATGCTAAGTAGGGACGAATCGACAGTTAGCTCAGAACACAGGAGCTAACTGGAGAGCGAGGAAGAGTTGGTTACAATAGATACAACTCACTAAACTAACTCGCAAACACGCACGGCAAGCATAGCGTTTTAACGCCTATACCCTCATCAATGAAAATGTCGAAAAACAACTCACTAAACTAACTCGCAAACACGCACGGCAAGCATAGCGTTTTAACGCCTATACCCTCATCAATGAAAATGTCGAAAAAAAAAAATCAGGCGTGCAGAATTCAACATTTGTAGGCAGGAAGAATACTTAAAAGCCTTGGAAAGGGAACTTGCCAACATCCAAAGCTCTTCTATATTTCTTGCCTTCATATTCTTATCTATTCCTTCTGCCAACTTTTTCTTGGCCGTCCTCTCTTTCTCCTTCCAGGTGGTTTCCATATTAGTACTTATTTTAGGAGTCTATTTTTCGTCATCCTCTGGATATGTCCGTACTATAGTAGCTGTTTTGTTTTTATCTCTTCTGCAAGCGTATGAGTGACTCCTATTATGTTCCTAATGCGTTTCTTTGGGACTCTTTGCATTCTAGATATTCCCGCAGACCGCCTCCAGAAATCCATTTCAGTGCTGTCTTCTCAGCTTTTTTTTTAACTGCCAAACTTTGGACCCATATGTTACAATACTTTTAATTATTATATTATATATTTGTGTTTTGATGCTCTTGGCTATCTTTTTATCCCATAGTATACCATTCATTAAAGTAATTGCCTTTCTTCCTTGTGTATTCCTTTCTTTTCTAGCTTCATCGATTTTACAATTATGATGTAATCTGGATAATATATCAACATTTTTTAAAGAGAGCTTTTTGGTTTTTTGAAAATTTATCTGCATTCTTTAGTACTTCGTCTCATAAGTGCAATGATGTCAACAAAACGTAGATGGCTTAGGTAATTTTCGTCTATACACAGAATTTTGTTCCCATTTCGTGTCGCCTTCTCGCACGCTTTCCTAAATATTGTTTCTTAGGTTTCATAGATCTTCCTGGAAACGTTGCTTTTCTAAAAATGTGATCGATTTAATTCGAGTATTTAGAGTCGATTTCTGCCTTGTTCATGGTTGACTATATCAATGGAGTCATAGGCCTTTTGATAATCAACGAGAGACAAGTTATATTTAGTGTATATTTCTATAAGTGTGCGGACTATATGAATATGGTCGCTTATGCTAAACTCTGTTCCAAAATCTACTTGCTCTATTTGTTGATAGAAGGCTATTTTTATATTTAAGAAATTTATTAGAATATTCGTTAGCAGTTTGTATAAGGAAGCAAGTATGCTGATTGGTCGGTAATTTGAAAAATTTGTGGCGTCGCCTTTCTTGAATTGAAGTATTACCACGGCGTTTTGTCACAATTCTGTATTTTTTTCCCTTTTGGCGCTCTCTTTAAGCATAGTACTTTCATGTTTAGATTATTTTAGATAGCATTGAGAACCTGTTGAGTGTTGTGTATCTGTATGTTCTTCCGTATTGCTGTAAGTTTCTTTATTGTTTTATAAAGTGGTAAATTTTTATGAGTGTTTTTGCGCTCATTTATCAACTGGACTTTGTAGACCAGTGACTTCCCTGGGTCTGATCTTTGTATTAAAGTCTTCAGTTATATTGGTGTATTTGGATTTTATAGTTGCTCACTTTAATCAGCCAATGATGCACTGGTAGGAGCATATCCTTCTATGATTTTTTTACCTGAAGTTTAGTTTGAGTACAACATAGATAACTCGATTAGAAATTACTAACCTTCGTCGCAAGATGATTTAGCTTACTTCATTATGGCAACCCCTTCGACCTAAGACAAGTTGAATATCATGTTACCTGATCTGAGGGCCGTAATGGCCTTTTTGCTAAGTCTTGTTTCACTTAGTCCCATTTGATGTTGACAACTTTCTTCTCCAAGGCTTCTAAGTATTCTTCCTGCCTCATGGTACGGATATTGAAATTACCTCCCAAAAATAAAACTAAAGGACTTCAAAGACATTTTAGAAAAATTTATCTAATAAAAATACATACAATAATCATGTACTATATATCACTGATTTTTTTGCTACCCTTTGTCCATCTTGTATTTTGTTTCGTATGCTTCTTATATTTAGTGAACATATTTTTAATGATTTTTTTATATGTTTTTTTTTTCAAGCACTTTTTTTACATGGCCCAACTGTTTCGTTCTCTAATGCTTTCTCATAATCTATAACACGTGTTTACAATACGAATTTTAATATGTACAAATAAATATTTTTTTACAGCTTTTGCAGCTTTTGTTAGCTTAGAAACAAACATACCCACTAGTACACGCATTACACTCTATGATTAGGACCATGGTTCGAATTAGAATATTCGACTTCTTTGATTAGCACGTCGGATGCATACGATACCCCACGCTAGCTTAGCCATCTTCCTATAACATTTTAATCAATGGTATAACTAAGCATTTTAAAATGTTGGTCAATTATGTATTTCCATAGAAAACCGGTTGTAGGCAATTTTTGCCACATTACCTTATAGATCGAAGGAAGCAGGGGAGGTGGCGTAAGAAAAAATTTTTTTTTTTTTTAATTAATTTTAATCCCTCATCTTTACATGTAAGTATTTTGTAAAGAAAATAATGTTAAAATATTATTTTACGTATAAATTGGAATGTAAGTATGCATATTAAATAACAACGGTTTTGCATTGCTGCAATAATACACCAGTAAATTTGATACACATGTAAAATATTTGTGTAAATTACAATAAAATACATGTAATTTTAAATAATTTGCACATTTACCTTTGATGTTATTTAAAATATGTTTAGTTTATGTTTCGTAAACATAATTTTACAATAATTCTTTAATTTTTAGATTTTGTTTCTTTTTAAGTTAATTTTTTTCACATTATTTATCAGAAGTGTGCGGCCGCCTATCCTTTTTGGACCAAAGTTATATATTAAAGTGACTATGTGATATCTTTTGTACAAAAATGGGTTAATTTTTTTTAAATATTACATTATTGTCATATTTTGGGCCAGTTAAAGGACTCAAAATGTATGTTTAATACCATTTTAAAATACAGTGGGCGACACTTTCATACTTTGTTTTCTTTTTAATGTTCGGGTTTTTTAAAGTCTATTTTTTATTCATATGTATTTCCTTTTAAACGAAGGCAAGTTATCTTTTCTTATGGCAAGAATAACATGGTTTTAACTAGGGCATGCAAACTTACCGAGATTTCGTTTTACCGGTAAACGGTAAATTTTTCAACTAAAACCGGTTTACCGGTAAATTACCGGTAATTTTGATTAATTGAAAATAATCATAATAAATCATAATCATAATAAACATATTTATCAACAATAATATTATAAGAATAATAAAACTTTATTAAAAAATACTCTAAACCAGGGTTTATTAAACTGTGGTACATGTATCACTAGTGGTACTTCATTCTAGTCGTTGTGGCACATAAAATATTTATGGCCGATTTTACAAACAAATATGTAGGCAGTCTTACGTGAGTCAGTCCTATATTTTAGGTCTAACTCAAATTTGAGTCGATTTCACAAACGTTAAAATGAATCGACTCACGTGAGTCTTGATTTGGGTCGGGCTTAAATTTATTTGCTTGTGTAAACGGTCTTTTGATACAGCGAAGTTAACAGATCGCAGAATTTATACTTATCGGCTGTTTCCGACAAATAATTTTAAGCAAGAGAAAGAGAAGTTTGAGTTAAAGCCAAGTAAATTTGTAGGTTAGGTTTTTGACATGAATTTTATTTTTCAAAGAACATGTCTAAAATAAAAATTCAAAGGGTAAAAATTAAAGGAAAAGCAAAGACCACTGGAGTTAGGATTATGACGATCTTGTAAAAAGTCTTCTACTGATCACAACTCCTTCAGTTTCTGAAAATAAGGATGTCAAGCTACTTAAACTAGATATAATTACGAGTTAAAAAATAATTTTATAAAGAAATGAAAAAATCTCCAGTCATACAAGTAATACCAATGAAACTAAAATTGGATTAAACAATTATTTCAACATATGTTTAATTTTAAGAAGGTACACCCCCCTCTCTGAGAAAATATTTACCAAAGTAATTAAACAAAAAAAAAAATTACTAGCCGTTAATCACGTCGATACTCACGACTTATATTTAGGGAGGTCTTAAATCATATAGGCCGGACTCAAATGCTTTGTGAAATTCATTTTTACATATAGGCCGGTCTCAAACTGACGTCTGACTTACTTTTGGTCAGCCTCAAATTTTATACGCTGGTGCATATAGGTTAGTCTCAAATGTTTAGGACGGGCTCAAATATTTGAAACTCGTTTGTGAAATCGGCCATTAGTTACTTGAAAAATATAAATAGTCCTTTAACCAATCATTTTCCCTATTTTTACTCCCATTTTTATTTTTTTGTAAAAACTTTCTTGATTTAAGTTTTAGTTTGAACAATTTTTATTTAAATTTTGATTATTTTGGTCAATACTCTATTGATTTTTGTTAAACTCTTGTCAAATTCAAGCAAATTTCATCAAAATATAAATGTTTTTGGTTTAAATTACAATAATTCTAGTAATTTAAACGTTTTTATTCAGAAATTTGAATTTAAATTTAGATGAATTTAGATAAATTTAGATGAATTTACATAAAATTATTTAAAATTTGAGTCATTGATGTCTATTTTTGCCTAAAGG
>JARJDX010008880.1:0-10124 GCA_030264735.1 Gymnusa sp. GC000175
AAGAATAATATAGTAATTGCAAATGCTATAAATAAAAAACGAATTTAATATTTGTTGGGTTTTGAATTTAATTTATCTCTTGTGAAATTCGATACCGTTGGCCATTAACGTGTTCATTTGCATACGTAGTGACACATATGGAGAGTAGGTGCACCAAAAAGTTGGGTGTTATATTTACACGGAGCATAAAAGCTCCCCATCCTATCATTTAATTAACACTTAATTGTAAACATTTATTTCGTAGCGTTATTAAACTAACGAGGCGTGCTTGTTTGTTATTTTACATGACATGATATCCATTTAAAAGCTAAATATTTACGATTTTTGACTGACAATGAAAAAGTTCTCAAATTTAATTTAATAAAAATGTTGCTTAATGTGACGAGGCAGTACAAGCAATTCCCTTATCGCTGTAATAAATTTAAGATGAAGTGTAAGAGGTTGAGGTCGAAGTAAAGCGTTAATCTAATTACTGAACTTCGGGAGGTCTACATGTACACCCCAAACCACAGAACTTACTAATGTATATTTTGTTTTAATATTTTTAATTTTTTTTATCATATCACAAGAACACAAGAATAAACCCTCTTTAAAAAAGAAAAAAAATAAGTCCAATACATAATCATGTCTTTGTTTTTGATTTTGGGATCTGTGACATGTAAACAGTTAATAATAACATAGGAATAGCAAAAACATATGTCCTTGCTAAGCTATCTTCCTTATTATTTAGCAGGTCATTAATAAGTTTTGATATAAGCCTTTACCTGTTATTGAATCAGAAAATATATATGGGATGATAAAATGTTTCGGAAAGTTTAAGGGTTTAAATGGGGTTATTCGATTTTGTCGAAATTTCTCACCCCACACCCCAAATCTCATAGGTGTGGGCACGGAAAAAATTATCGAAAAATATAAAGTTGCCCCTCGACATGCCTTAAGGAAAGAAACTTTAAATTTCAAATAAAAAACCTCCACTTTTTATTTCAGATTAAGATTTTGCAAGAAAGAATACATAAATTTTAACAATAATTTATTTTTATAATTATCGTAGATCGCGCTGCAGTCGCAGGAAAAAATATCTTGCGATAAAAATTTTCCGCAATTACAGCGCCACCTACGATTGAGACAATAAATGTTTTAAGTAAAAGGTATATATTTTATCCGTAAAATATGAAATATGAAGTTGACATTCTTTCCCACAATATAGGAAATTTTCGAAAATTCAAATGTCCCCCTCCAAACTTTTGACCAAAACATTTTGTCATTCGACATCCATTTCTTGAGATATACCTTTGTTAAGAATAAAACTGCATAAAATTTCTAACCCTTATCTATAATATAGAAATTATAATTCTGATAATGTCTTTATAGTTAAAATAAGGAAATTCTACATATCCCCTAACACTAGATATTTTATTTATTGTACCAGGAGCGTTGGAGAAGTTGGAAATTCCACAAGAAAATAATGTTAAATCGCATCAAAATAACTTCTTATAGTCTTTTTCCTGTCGGAGGTTGGACACCATTGTTCTTAACTTATTGGTTGCTGCTCTAAATAATTCGGTGGCTTCACAACCAAACCTCAAATGCAGTTTTTTAACCAGGAGGCAGTATGTCTACCTGTGCTTCTATTTACGTTTATTTTGCCTTGCATAATAAGTCTCAGCAAAGCATATTTGGGTCCGATCATCACCTATTCAAGATACTATAATTTTCTTTTCTTAAATATCCTTATTTACTCTTTATAGACCTCTTCATTAGTTATTTCATCAGTTCATGGTATTTGCCACAAATTCTGATAGCACACATCTCAAATGCCTTTAACCGTTTTAGTTGCCATGACTCCATATAGCAGGGTAGAGGGGTTATTGATTACAAATAAGACTTCTTATTAGTACCGATATCATTGTTGCAAATAAATTTTGATTTTTACGAACGTCGAACTAATGCTATTAGATATAAAGTTAATTTATTAAATTACGTTAAGCAATAGTGACAATTTGCTATGTAGCCTAATAACTTCTTCTTCTTTTTTTTTTTCGCCAGCCTTCATGTTGTCCTTTCTTGGACGTAGGTCTCTTCAGTTTGTTTCCACGCTTTTCAATCTTGCGTCATTTGGATCCAGATCGTTCGGCTCTTCGCCGAACTTTTCTTTTCAGTCTTCCTATGCTTTTTTTTGAACAATTTAAATTTAATTGAAGTTATCTAGCTACGTGGCCTTCCCAATATCATTTTAGTAACTTTTGTACGACTTCTAATTTTATTGTTCCGAATTCGATCCCTCAGAGTAACTCTAAGCTTTGTTCTCTACATTGCTCTATGGGTTGTTGTCAGCCTATTTGCGTTTCTCTTGGTGAGTGCCAATGTTTCAACGCCGTATGTAGCTACTGGAATTGATAGGATGGTCTACCATTTAAGGATATGTTTTATATATCCAAATACTGCCTATCTTTTATTTATTTTCGCAGTTTGGTTTCCTTTTTCATCCTAATGTTATGCCCCAAGTAAACATAATTATCAACACAATCTATTAGTTGTTGCATATTATTTAGTCAACAGAAATCCGTCTGCAAGTCTAAGATGATTTAGGAATGTTCCATCGATCATGATGCCTGTGTATTCCAAGACAGTTGCTTGAAGACATCTTCCAACGTTGGAGGAAATAACTTTGGTGATATGGGATATCCTTGGTAAATACCCCGTATTGAAAATGCGGTTTATTTCACGATCATCGTATATTTTCACATGGAAGGGTTTTTGAATTTCGGAAGTCTATTCTGGCTCTGTCCATGGAACTTAATAAAGGACCATGTGTCTATGAAGTCAAACGTCTTAAAGAAGTCAATAAATGCAAGATGTAGTGGGACGTTTCACCCTTTTATTTACTCTATCACTAATCGTAGGGTATTTAGATGGTCGGTTGTGCTATAATTTTTTTGAAATATGTCCCAATAGTTGATATAGGTACAATTTGCTGGTTATTCGGTTTGTTATAACGCGAGTAAATAGTTTGAAAATTTGTGATGGTAGACTAATAGGTCCACTGTTTTTAATAACAGCGGTACTGCCTTTCTTAAAAAGTATATTAGCTTTTGCATTAAGCCAATTGTCTGGTACCATCCCATCATGTATGCTTTTATTTGGTAGTGCTTGTAGTGTTTCTCCAGCCGCTTTTTCCCCCATACTAAATATTTCTGATGTTATGCAATCTTTTCGCCAAATAATTTGTCGATCGTAAATGCTTAGCTCTTTTAAGGCCCCTTATTTCCATTATTAATTTAAAGATAATTACTTAATTTAAAAAAAACACTTTTCCTTGATATATCGCCAAAATCCCTACAAAGTTGTAGGGATTTAAAACCCCTTCAACTTTAATTTGACACATTTTTCAATCAAACGTACCATTTAAACGTTAATAGCAAAAGCAAAGCAAAGGGTTGAAAAACCATAAACACGATTTTTGACCTTTTCCCCTTTTCTAAAAAAATATATTATCTAGGAGCACGAGACTCTTAAGTCTCTAAAAGTACATGCTAAAACAATGATATCTCCAGAGTTTCAACCTTTCCCAAATATTTGTACATTTTTACTTTTATTTACAATGTAAAAAATTCATACCCTCATTCAGAAAAAGCTGTTTTGAAGTGTTGTCTATCAGTGTCCTCCCCACAGCCCTGCCAAACTGATAGGTCTGGAAATTGATATTTAAGCTTTTAACAAAAATTGGGCTATAATTTACCAACGAAAGTAGTAGTTTATTGGTTAAGTTTTTCGCTTTTTTTGTAGTAACAATTAATTGCACTATAATATGAACCACAGGAGATAGAAGAACAATCAGGTTTTCAATCTGGAAGATCATATACAGACTGGATATTCACACTAACACAATTAAACGAAAAGTTTTAACCAACAGAGGTATCCATCCAGCTACTATTCCTACTACTAACAAAAGCATATGACACAGTTCCAACAAATGAACTTTGGAACATTCTAAAAAAAGCACTATAATGAGTACAGTAATAAAAGCAACGTAACAACTATACCAACAATCAACATCAAGAGCGAAAATGGGGAGCAAACTATCACATAAATTTTCAGTAACACAAGAACAACGTTAGGGATTCTGCATATCTCCACGCTGTTTAAAATCTATTTAAACAAAGCATTGAAGAAATGACGAAAATCATGTAACGGGATGGAAATGGAACTTAATAACGACACAACACTATACACAATGCACTTTGCAGACAACCAGGTGGTCATAGCGCAAGACAAGGAATATCTACAGTACACGCCCAGTAAACTTTTCAAGCAATATGAAAAATGGGGACTATCAGAATCAGAAGAAAACCAAGTATCTGTACGTTGGGAACGACAATAAAACAGACTTAGAGGTTGACGATAACATAACCATAAAAAATGGGACGAATATAGGATATCTGGGAAAACAATAACAAAAAGTGGAAAAACAAAGAATCACACATGGCAAGAAAAATGTTGGATGCCTAAACTGCCTCCTGTGGTCATACTTAAAAACATCTTTACATACATCTTTAAAAGTATCATCTTGTATAGCAGCGAAACATGGCAAATTAACAAAACACTAGAACAAAGACCATGCGTGCTTTAAATGGATTTTTGGACAAGATCCGCACGAAAGCCTTGGTGCCGAACAAAACAATAAGGAAAATGATGGAAGCTGATAATAACATAGTGGAAGAGATCCAAAGGAAAAAACTAGAATGGTTTGGTCATGTAGAGAGGATACCTCAGGAACGATTGCCAAAACTACTTAAGAACTGGTATTCATAAAAGAACAAGACGAGCCACACCAAAGGCTTTGTGGATGGACGGCATAACCAGAAACATGTCAGATCGCAAATTAAACACAGGCGGCTAGGTAGACAGAGATAACTGGAAGAAGGGGACCAGAAGGCGTATAACGCTATAGGACTGGAGGATAATGATTATAATGTAAATATTTTAAAAACTAATTAACTTATGTAAAAACAAGAGTGTTTAAAAGTGTTTAGAATTAAATTTGCTACAATATTTTTCAAAATTGAACGTTTTATGAACTTATTCTAGTTAGTTGCTAACGTTTTATTAAATTTATGCCCATCAAGTAGCAGAGACATACTCTCATTTTAATCAGCTAAAAATTAATTAATTAAAATATATATTATTGAAGAGTTATTGACAACATACATTTCACAACAAAATGTAGTTGCAGAGACATACTGCCAACCTAATTGGCTGATAATTATGGAAATATAGTTAGATTTCTATTAAAAGTATCGGATATGTTTTAAATTCGTAAATTAAAGTCGTGTGGTGAAAACACCACCAATTTTTTTACTGCTAAACGCTAAAATTCATAAATATGTCTAGCTTATTGGGTTATTAAAAAACTTGATATATATTTCTTCCATGTAGTTCGAAGTTAGCTTTAAATATTAAAACTTGCCTCGGAGGGAATATCCATATTATTCTTTTAAGGATAATTTGACTTTTATATTACAATACGATCCTATAAAAAAATTTCATTTTAACCAAGAAAAACGATTACTCAAAGATACTTTACTAAATATATTTAGCCTCAAAATCAATGAGATTGATGGAAATAATTTATGTGTGCAATACCACTCCGATACACAAATTTTTATTGGTCTAGTTATATAAAAAAAAAATAGAAAAAACGGATTTTTGATATTATTTCTATAAACTTTCAGAGCGAATTAATTATTAATATTGTAATAATAACCTTACGTAGTTAATTCTTCAACTTCTCACTTGCAGCTGCGCTCATCTCATTATAATAAAAGGGTTAGTTTTCATGCCCTTAACTTAAATAAAAACTCTTTAAATATACAGCAGCCTCTTCGAGTGCCCTTCATCAATTAGTGCCTACTGTGTAGATGTGTGAAGCGAAACATTAAAATTAGACACCTCTTTTTGTTTAAGCACCGACCCATTTCAGCAAGCAATAATTTAGGTTTTTTATGGCGTTTTTAATATTTATTATCGCAATTATAAGGCTTCATTAAGTAAATAGTGGTTATTATAATAAGTGAACATTTTATTGCTGACAATAATTTATAAGAGGCATTTGTGCGAATATTTTTCGTCACGCGTTTACCTGAATAAATTAACAAAAAGTTTTTTTGTGAGTAATTTACCCCTCAAAAAAGTATTACAAAGATAAAATCTAATCAACAATTAAGTTCACTGCTCTGTAATCTAAATCTAACTACTGTAATTACACTGAGATCAATGTTGATGTTAGTCTGGCGTTAGTGTTCATGTTCATCCCCTTTCGAATTGTAACATGATATCTTATAGCAAAATGTGGCAACTATTGATAAATATAATAGCATGGTGTTCATGTTACTTTTTAACTATTATATGCAATTTAAAGGTCATGCAGACGTTTCAAAAAGCGATTTATATTTAAACTGGTCGTTATCTTGCTTTAACTTCAGCATAAATATTTGCCCTATTTTATTGAGGGATTCGTCACGAAACATGTTACATGTTCCTATTTCCCTTTTCGACAATAAAAATAATAATATGTAAAGCAAAGTTATTAATTAACTTGTGGTGTGATAAACTTTTACTTTTAAGTAGAAATTATTATATGGCGTGAGGAGAATTGCTTTTGAAATTTCATCAGAATTTTTTTTTTTCGTCACGCGGAATATATTTTCAGGACTTGCTTTAAGCGTTCGACATTCTATTTAATTTCAATCACTCTTTTCAACGATTTTTAACGAACATCTGACACCGTTTCTATTTTGTAACCAAAACGAAACCGCGCTAACAAATTAAGGCCCGGAAATACTTTTTAATTCGTTTGAGTGACGAAGGTGACTTGTCAAAATTTTTCGAAATGCATTTGCAGCTATATTTAACGCTTATATACCTGCCTTTTTGTTAGAATTGCAGATATGAACAAGCGATAAAAGTGCCAGTCAAATGTAGCTTTTAATGTTTTCCTTGTTGGAATAAATGTTGCTGTTATTTCTGACACTTTTGTAAAATTATTTTCTTTTATATAAATGTGTTTTATAAATTACCTATTTGTATAAATGGTGTATAATTGCATTTGTGTCTAGAGCTTAAGTTAATTTTTAACATAAAAAATGTAATACTTCCATACAAATATTGTGTCTTATCGAAATTAGTGCTTATGTAAGCGTAAAATGTGGGATGAAGCGATGCGCAATAAATAGTAGCCATCATTATCCCGCTGCTGAAATCCAGAAAAAAGTTCCTGACTACCTTCCTGCTCTTGCCATTTTATTTCTACTGCTGCTTGAGTACAAGTTTAGAAAAAATGGTGAATAATCATCTGATTGTGTTGCTGGAGACTAACGATCTTCGGGCACGCCACTGAACATGGTTTCGGAAATCATTCCACTATTGATTAACTGGTCTATCTAGAATATTTAAAACAAGCCGTCGTTGTTTTTCAAACAACACATCTATCGTTTTTTTCAATCTGGAAAAGGCCAATGACATTATTTGGAGGTATTGCATTCTAGAGAAGCAACACGAAATGAAAGGCCATCAGCTTCTTGATCGTTTAAGTCAGACCACAGATCAGTATCAGAGATGTCAATTTCGAGATTTATTCCATGAAAAACGTCAACCCACAGGGTTTCACTATTAATATAATCCCGGTTGTGATACTTGTCAATGATATCGACAGATTCCTGCATGAAGAGTTCCTAGCAACATTTTTGACGAACAAATCAACAGCCGCCGACACCAACGACATGGTCTTCGTGGTTGTCATAGTGGCCGAATCAATAGGATTTGAATTTGCAACTTCAAAAACCTCCTCTATTTACTTCTGCCGACTGCGGAATCATCACAAAGACCTCCGCCTCCTAATTAAGTCAACAAATTCAGATTTCTAAGAGTTATCTAGCTGGCGGGTGGGTACTTTCCAAGGTTCCGATAGAGTAGGGTCACTTCAGGGGAGTATTTATATTTATTTATATTTATTTAATGTAAAGTAATTACATTTTTATTTATTTTCTTGATTTTATAACGGAAGTTTTTAATTTAAATTTTATGCCTCATACCAATCAACGTTTATTTTATAGTATATGTTAGATATTTTTAATAAGAAAATGTCAAAAATATTGCTTGAACGCCCATGCAAGTCTCATCCTGTATATAGAGAGAGATTTATGTTCTAAACCCTAAATCCTACACATCCTAGCCTACGTTTCAAAACCACTTGCCAACCCGCATTGGCCAGTTAGGAAAGGCAAAGCCTAAAAACATCCCTAACTTTAAAACCATTTAAATCAAAAATCGTAAAACACACAGAAAGAGACCACGGGTGGGTAATAAATCCATCGCAAAAGATCCTCTAAATGCAAACAAAATAGAACTAAACTTACGATATAAACTCTAAACGCAAGATACTTGATAACCAATATCCAATTATAGAAGCTAAAGGACAAATTAAAAAACATCAAGTGGTATGTGATAGGCATAAGCAAAATTTTAAGAAATGGAGAGAAATGTGTTACACTGATATCAAGATATACTCTCTATCATAAGGGGTTCGAAATCAGAAGTCAACGCGAATTAGGATTTATAGTAAAGCTCCTTTCTCAAATACGAATAAACTAAAATGTGTTATCAATTGGACCGCTTACGTGATAATTTAAATTCAAATAATGTAAAATCAAAATTATACCGTAAACGCACGAACATCATGTTTTAACATTCGGAGAGCAGAAGTCTTCTATTATGTTCTATCGAACAATAATTCTATAGTTAGGGATGTCAGTACAATTAATCGCCGCAATATAAACAAGAACAACCAAATGGCAAAAGCCAATATAATTGTGAACACAAATTTCAAGAGAACAGCAATGCACAGGCAAAGAAAGCACAACGTAGTTAGAGAACATATAAGGAAAATCTACATAAAGAACTGGCAGAAAGAGAATTGGTAGAGGTGGAGGAAAATATAGACGATATTATAGGTGCTTGAACAAGAGCACTAAATAAAGCTGCAAAAACAGTAGCGACAAATAAAGCTGAAAGAATTACAGAAAATGATAGATGAAAAGAGAAAATTATGAGGAAAATAAAATTTTGAGAAGTTAGGGAAAAAACAAGAAAAAGGATGGTATGCCACTTAAACATGCTTTATAAAGACGAAATAAAGGAAGTTATAGAAAAAAAATGAACGACTGAATATTCTGAAAGACCACGGACATCGAAAACGTGCAATAGCGTTCAAAGATTGACCAGAAAATGAATGAAATACGAAAACAAAAGGCCATTCTAAATATAACAAAGAAATTCCACAGGGATCTATAGGGTTTTAAAATTAAACCAATAAACATTAAAAACGTAGGATCATAAAATATAGTAGAATTTACGTAAATATAAATAGAGCACGCACTAAACCACCAAATATCTAATATAACATATAAGGCAAAATTCTAATCCATAGAACAAGCGATAAGAAAGACCTGGATAATTATTGCTTGATCTCCCTCTTTTCACAAGTATACAAGTGTTTTACGAAAGTATTAACTGGATGAATACCAGCCGATTTCGAAAAATACTACAGTATATGTGACTTCCTATTAACAATAAGAATATTAACGAAAAAAGGACTATGTCTAACGTTCATATACTTGGCGTGGGACTCCATCAAACACTGGGAAATAAAGGAATCACATATAAGATACTTCCAAGTGACTCACAACACATCTATACAAATGGTACCTTCAGTCATAATAACTCCAGAATGATACAAATGAGAAGAGGAATTCGATACATATTTTTCAAAGACATATTTGCACAATTACACTGGCAAAACAAAGAAATTTCAATAAATGTAAATAAACTAAGTTACCGACTGTGCGCTGATGATATGATTCTAATTTTGAAAAATACAAAAAAATTCGAAGAAATGTTACATGAACTATAAGAAATACCTGTAAAAATGGGATTACATTTCACATAAACAAAAACCATGTGCAAAAAAGACCTTCATATTATCATAAGAGAAAAACGTGCCCAACTACCCCTAATAAGTACAGATAATAAGAAAAAATCAGATATCTAAAATAAGCCAAAGAATAAGA